>JAYRBW010106247.1:0-18820 GCA_036023295.1 Invenusta paracnida
TGACCAAAATTCCCTGACTTTTCCAGGTTTTCCCTGACCATTTTAAAATTCCCTGACTTTTCCAGGTTTTCCAGAAGCGTGGGAACCATGTTACTACTGGTAGTAAATCAAGGAAAATCAATAGATTTAATCTCATGCAAATAGCATAAATCTATTGATTTTTCCAGAATTATAACTGGTAGTAAGCTAATATTGCTTTATGTAATTGACCCTATAAGTATAGTAATAGATATATAAGAGTAGTGGATATTTTTATACAAAGCATATATAATTAATTAAATTTCTTAATAAATAATATAAATTTCCCTTGTTATGAATGAAAAAATTATGAATAGCAGCAGGGATATTTATATGCAGTGTATACAATTAATTAAATTTATTAATAGTTAATGTGTAGTGTACAGATAATTAAACCAATGGCTTTTGAGGTATTTAGTTTTGAACTTCTGAGGGAAATACTCCAAGAATATTATATATACATTGTTATATTATAACATTCCATTCTATTATAAGATGCCATTGAAACATAAAGATAGATAAATGTCTATGAACATATTGATTTTAGAGAATATCAAAACTAACTAGTAACTAAGACTAAGTACAAAACTAAAAGTCAAAATGTTGAAATTTATATTATATACTTATACTTATAGTAGGTTTTTAACCTAAATATTTTTAAATATAAACAAACATTATAAAATAATAATTTGATATGCTTTGCATAGAGATATCCCTGCTGCCATTCATACTCTTTGCATATGAATATTGTGTGTCATATTATATGATATAATTATAATATTAATAATATTATTAAACTAATACTAATAGTTAATACCTAAGTTAATAGGACTAATCACTAAGACTGAGAGTACATGAGTTGCTGTATTTAGAGGTAAGACATATACCATTTAAAAATATTATTAATGGAGCTAGTCTTTTGGTTCTTACATGCCTAAAACTTACTTTTTGGAGGTACAGAATCCAAGGAACTTCCACAACCCATAGTAAATTGTGCTTCAGCGTCCGTAGAAACAGATTTTAAATTAAACGCCTGAATTTTATTACGCGTTATTTGATTTCGAAAGATATTAATTATTTCATTTAAACTGTAAAAGAGGGTTCTATAATATTAACCAATATATATGTTTATACTTATAACTAAAAAAAATTGGGTTTATCAAAACAATAAAATATTTTACTTATACAAAAAATGTCATTGTAGAAAACAGTAGAATACATGCGAGTATTACAATAACGTATTTCGTACCATTTTTTAATTCATATAAATATACACCATCATAAAGTTTACAACAATTTCAGCAATTGTAAAAAATAAGTTTTCCATTTATTCAGGAATAAATTTATAAAAATGTCTCTACCCTTCGTTAAAACAAGTATGGCTTGAGGATTTATATGAAATGTTTTTGTAGAATTTCACTCTTCGTTGAGTTCTTATACTAAATTTTAATTATAGTACGTTCTCTTTTGCATTTATTTATTTGAATTGATCCAGAAAATTATGTCAAATCTGTCTTTTTTTATAAATGCATTCAAATTTTATTTTCATTTATAAAATAAATTTGATATGTTCTCTAATTTTTAAGACTTTGTTTGATTTTAGAATATTTGAAATTTCCTTTTTTTACCTAAATACATTTTTGAAATCTTTCATTCATTTTAATTGTTAAATCCAATTTTTATAAGAAAATCAATTTCTTTGAAAGTCACAATAAATATTTTTCTTGTAAGCTTTTTGAAATGACAGTTTTCATTTAAATTCAGTTATTCAAAATTACAACAAAAATCAAATCACCAATACAACCTTAAGGTAAATAAATTAAATTTGATTATTTGTTAAGGATATAATCAATTATTGTACAAAATATATTACAAATTAATTTTAAGTTTTTTTTATTAAATAAATACGTATATTTCTGAAATATTTATACACAACATATAAATTATTAAATCACATGAACAGCTATCTTTAATTTACTTATCTATACGTACATTATTATCATATCAATAAATCGATAAGGGGTTGAATGTTTAACCTAACCCTCCATGTTGAAAGTATATTTGTTTGTAAGTGTTTCATTTTCTTGGTGATCACTAATTAATCTACATATAAGCTTTTATTGAGGCATAATATATTATTCTATGGAAATAATTTAAAAAATTGTTAGTTTAACAAATTAGAACTTATGCAATCTTGAACAGAGATAATGTGACAAACACTAATTAATTATCAATAAAATATTTTATTTATATTACGAAATAAAAATATGAACAGTTAAAATGTATACAAGCCAAACAACATTTTATAAGCATATTACGTAACCATACAGTAAATATAACATTACATTTAAATTCTGAGTATAACAAATGAACCATAAATAAAAGAACTAAAAATGTACTATTTACCTTGTAGTACCTTACATTATAGAGTATGAAACATTGGTATCTAATCAATTATCGATCTATACGTGTATGTATGGACAATTCAACCCGGTAATGATAACAGTAGGCAATATTTATAATATCGAATATAAACATATACAAATTAAACGCTGTCTACATTAAATATTTCCAAAACAAAATAATATTATGTACTCATAATCTTCATTTTTGAAAATAGTATCATTTAAAGTATCATTTCATGGAGAAGCATTAAATGGAATAATAAAACAAACAATACAGAACTCTTTCAAATAAAACTAAAATAAAACACAATTAGAAGCACAAACAATTTTCGTGAAGGTGAATGTAATGTGAAAACTTTCATAGAAAATAGAAAATGGAAGAAGGAAAACTACAAGGGATGATTACTATGACTACTGAGAACTATGATGTCCGGCTTGTGGAAATCCTATACATTGTCTACCGTGAATGTACTTAGCATAACTTGTTCCAAAGAACTCCCCACAACGGTGACAGGGGAAGGGTCCCCCAGAACCCATTGCTCCGTGGGTTCTCGTCATATGGATCCTGAAGGCCATATAAGAGGCAAACTTCCTGCCACATTTCATACAGTTCACAGAACCGTTCTTCGGCGAATGCCTGTCTTTAATATGGGCATCAAGACTGGCTCCATTGCGAAATACCTGATTACACTGAAGACATCGATTGTCTGAATTGGAGTCCATCGTTCCCGGGAGTTCAATAGGCTTGGGCCAGCTATTGGAAAATGGCATACCCGGTGGTGTCTGAGAATACAACTGCGTCTGACGGGATGACCCGTTTGACTGAAAGACCTTGCAGAAATTGTGAACGTGATAGCGCAAATTTTGAGCCGTGGTGAAGCGTTTCATACAAAACTCGCAAGGAAATGGCTTCAGTTGTTTGTTGTAGTGTGATTTGAGATGGCCAGTGAGCGAGAGTCGAGATGGATAGATACGTGGACAAGAGGGGCATTTATACCGCCCATCAGGAAGTCTAGTATTGGCCAACAAAGGCTTGTGTCGGTGCTGCTGCTTGGAGTATGGAGCTTCGCTTGATTTATCATCTCCTTCGGCAGTTGTTATGTTGATGACTTTCTCAACCGATAGTTGCCCTGGTTTTCCTGACGAAGAAGGTGGATTCAGAGAATCATTCGAATCGAGTCTATAGTTTTTCAAAATAGCGGAGCCAGTATTGAAGAAAGGGGGTCTAATTTGACCCAGCTTAAGATCTTTCAAACTTTTAATTGGTGAACGAGATGTCACTAATTGTGAACGAACAGGAGACCTTGTCTTCTCACTCTTAATAGAATCAGTTTCCATATAGTTTGTCGCCGTAGATGTGCTCGATATTTGACTTGACGATGACGGGGTTGCCGTACCCGCCGCTGCATTAGATTTGCCCGAAAGTAATAATGTCTGTGGAGTTGACACAGAGGCAACGGAGGGAGTATTACGCTGTACACCGTGAAATCGTTTTTGATGGACAATGAGGAACTGCTGACTGGGTAACAGAACTTGACACTCAGGACACCGAACAGGACCGCCAGTTTGAAGACCCGGTCTAGGCCGACTTTGGACACCGGCGCTAATGTTCGGCAAGGAATGGCGACCCATAAGGGTCTTTAAGGGTTGATTTGAATCAGTCAATTTGCTGGAGCTAGCCGAGGAGACACTCTCCAGCTTTGTTAATAAAATACGCGGTGGCGTTATAAGCTTGGAATCGACTACTTTAGGAGTAGCAGTTAAATGGGAATTAACCCTGTTCTCTTGTTTTGAATCTTCATCTATCGACTCCGGACACGATTGATTTGGTGTCACTGCCTTGACACTTATAGAATTTGACGAGCTTACTGAATCTAGCGAGGCCTGATCGAAATTATCGGTATCCTTGTCAGCATTCTGACTGGAAACATTCATTGAAGTACTTAAACCAATGCCCTTTTCACCATGAACGCGAACTCTGTGAGTTACCATACCCTTTTTGGTATAGAAAAAGCGACCACAAGTAGGGCAACGGTAGGTTAGAACTCCCTTTCCTTTTCCTGAAGAGAGAAGATGAAATAGGGAAGATAAGATAATCGAATATTTAGGAATGATATATTTAACAACTGTCTATGTTATTAATTACCTGAAATGTTCTTTGTAGACTGACTAGAAATGCTCACATTACTGGAACGTCTCGGTCGCACTGAGTTACTACCCTCGAGCACTGTCTCCCTTTCATCGTCTAGCTGCCTGTGGGAATTTCCTCCACCTGGAAAAGCCTTTAACTGAAACACACAATATCGATTGTTATACGTTCAGCTGGAAAAGTAGGTAATAAGGGAAAAACAATATCTTACTCCGTCCGTTGTACGTACTATCTTTATGCTCGATTTCATGTTGTTGAGGTATTGCAGAGAATGGAGCTTATCTCGTCCTGAAAGAATTTATGATAAAAATATGTCATCTTTGTTATCGTTATAATAGAATAATAATAATAATAATAATAATATACACTAAGTTTCTTGCAGCATACAATTATAGCAATGCTCCATGACAAGATGTAAGGATACCTTTTAGAAAAGAAATTTCAAATATATATTTGGCCCACGTACCTTTAAAGAAAGGTCCACGACCAGAGCCCCGAAGTCTGGCCACCTGTTCAGCCAATCGAATGAGGGTTGGACCCGTCATAGTTTGACTAAGACTGGCCTCGGTTGGATTCTGATTCCTCAGTCGACAGTAGCGCTTGTAGTGGGTGTAAAGGTTGCTCGCGTGGTTACAGCCGACTCCACAGCGAGGACACTGGTATCGCTTCTTGTTGCTGGGGGTGTTCCTGCCAGCCGGCTTCTTCCGCTTCATATAGGATCTCTTGCTGTAGCCGAAGGTACTTCCAAACTCGCCTGTCCCAGTGAAAAGACATGATTAATAATTAGAAATTAGACATTTTAAAAGGAGATATATTTGGCAAATTGTTAAACGAGGGAGACTTGTATAAATGTTGCATATAATATAGTCAACGATTAATAAGACGTTTATAGCAATTAGCATGCAAGTGACTCATAACTTTCACTGTAGTAAAACACATGAAGCCAAAATGTTTTATTATCTTATTTTTCGGAGACACATGAAATTCAGGCAATATCGTATTCGACCTACAACCGCCTTTTTTTTATTCCAAACTTTTACAAGTACACCTTTCGAATCTGTCTGTGAAATAATAACATATAGCTTTCGCCAATTCCTTAGACTATAATGCTACAGTAATTTAAGAAACAATATAGATACATAAATTTGATAAGAACCTCTCCTTAAGTTTAGATAAAATGTACCAAACAAACTTTAAATCATACTCATTAAGTAAAATAAAAACAAAACAAAAAAACAATGCCAACTATTGTGATAATTAGTAAAGCCAAGTCAAAACTGAATGCTCTAGAAACTCTTATGGAAAGCTCTACTTAATGTTTTATTATTTAATTGCTAACTATAGATATACGTTTGACACGTGATAAATAAATAGAAAAACATAGTACAGTGCAGAAGAATCATTATCCAAATAAAAGAAGTCAATCAAATCCTGAAAAAGTTTCTCGGTTATAATTATTAGGTACATATTTAATATGAGAACGCACCAATAAAGCCACTATTGATCTCTGCAGCACCAGCGGACAGCGAAGAAGTGGCAGCAGTGATAGCACCCGTGTCATCTTGCTCGTAGACAACCGGAACACCGGGACAGTTCCTTCGCCGATGCACCTTGAGCGAGTAGTTCCTCGTGAACGTCGTAAGACAGGCTCGACACTGAAAGGCCTTGCCATGCTGATGCACATCCAAGTGTCGACGAAGCGCCGTCTTGGCGGCGAACCTGCGCTTACAAATGGGACAGACGTGCGTCCTTCCATCCCCCCCTCTGTGATAAACAGTGTCCGTCAGCTCCTCCTCGGGGTCGTAAGCGGTCAGGGAGGCCTCCGCGGCTGGCTGTGGGCCATCGTTGGAGGGGCGGCGTATCCTCTGTCGTAGGCCAAGGCCGCTAGTCAGTGGGGCCGAGATGTTAGCGGAAGAGGCGGCAGGAGGACCCCCCAAGGAGGACTGGTGGATAGGAAAAGGATGAAGGTTGGTTTACATAGATACCTACCCTGACTAAGGGCTCATGACGAACACCGGAAGAGGACGGAAGACTTTGATAGCGACGAGTGGCATAGTAAATATTATAAAGGAATCATTGATGAGCTAAACTTTGGAATTTAACGGACATGTTAAAATACACTAAATTAAAATTTTACTAAAAACAATAAAAAGTGACAGCATAGTGTATTACATAAAAACTATTAAATAATAGTACATTAAAAAGATTAGATTTTGGCAGAATTTTAGATATGTTCTGCATGCAGGACAATCTTTTATGTGTTTACTGTCTTCTTGTATTTGCTTGGAAAGAAGGGGCGAAATATATTGCATGCAGAACATATCCTGTGTTTTCTCTGATTAAACAACAGTGATGCTAAAATTCATATACAAACTTTGGATAAAATAACAGAATTCAACCGGGTTTACTTGATATATGATTAAAAAGTGGAACGAATGCCACTCTATTTTTCCAACGATATTAATGAAATTTATTATCCTATGCATAAGAGTCGATTAAAGTAACAAACACAATAGCTGTTAATTAACTTCAATGTATATTTAGACATTTGACTCTTAAGTTCTTGCGATTAAGATCCTCAAAGACACAGCTCCAAATAAACAATATTGTAAACTCTTATCTATGCATAGTAATAATATATATATCTAATAAAGATTAAACATTCAATATAGAAAACTATGCCGACAATAGTACCTCATGAGCTGCCACTATATTGGCACGTTTCTCTTGATTGTGCCATTTATATTCATTTGGACTAAAACGGCTATATTTAGAGCTAAATGCATTATAATCGCGTATGTTATACGATTATAAACTATAATAAAACACGAGTAGGCACGTTTGGAATTTGATCAAAATAAGGAGTCTAAATCAACAGTCGCACACAAATTCTTCGATTTTATGCTCTTAGTAATTCGTTAAGAAAAATGTGTCGCTTTTAAATGAGCCATTTCATTGTAGGTAATGTTATTGTTCATGCAGCATACTATGTATAAGATATCCTAAGAAAAACGATGCTTGAAGTCCACGAGAATCTTCACACACAGGAACCTACCATGTGATCGTGTCTGTCTGTCCATCAGACTTTAGAACAACATACAGGCATACACACGCAACAGCTGCACACAAGATTCCAGAATATACATCTAAACCAGCGGCACCTACCTTCACCAGTATAATGCTCTGGTTTGGTGCAGATCCAAATAAACGAGACACTTGAAGCTGCTAGGAGCTTACAAAGCTAAAACTGACCGATGATAAAATCACCAACCAACCAACACAGTCATTCCGGTGGCTGTCTCTACATATTGTATACGTAGAGATATACACAGCGATAGGTAATATCGGCTAAACTGGAGAGATGCTATAGCAATAGTCACAATGACAGAGGCAGACAGGATACGCCTATACCCACAAAGAACACAGGACAGGACAGTCAGTGCTGAAGTGATGAAAAACTCTCCTACAACAATTTATTGATTTACTGTTTGCTTGTTACTCAGAGTCGAATGGAATGGAATGGAATGGAAGAAGCAGGCTGCTGGTGATAAGGAGGAGAAGGCGGATGACGGCTGCATAAAAGAACCGAAATGATAAAAAGATATTGGAGAGGGTACATAAAAGCGAGAGAAATTAGAGAAGAGGAGGAAAGGGAGACGTGTGGGGAGGAGGGTTGTTAGTCCTGAATAATGAAAAGCCCTTCCACATCTCCACGTGTACCAACTCCAAGCCTCCAGAATGGCGCGTAAGTGAGGATCCTTTCGCTATCTTCTGGGCAGTGTGAGGTACATTTAAAAAGGCCTATTATTGAGATGATGGTGGTGGTGGTGGTGGTGGTATGAAGACATCAATTAATATTGAACCATTTTTTAAGTCTTTTGACGTGAAAACCGGGCAAGTTTGATGTATGAAAATAAACAAAGTCAATTAACTGGGCGTTGACACTGTACCTAACTAACTAACACAGTTAACTGGACACAAGAAAACGGCTGTGCAGCGTTTATGTGGGATATTAAATTTGATTACCCAATATATCCCTTTATTGCAATAGTTTTGTGCGATAAGAAGGCTATTTTTTGTCTCATGACATGCATGATGTTTCCATCTTCCTGATTTTATTGATCATTTCAGTTATGGAACCCAGCAAACTTTTAATAATTATAGATCGATTATATTATAATAATATAGTTTGTAGCCTAATATTTTAATCCATCCATTTTTTGGGGTGTCAGACTACTGAAAAGACTGACCACCAAAGGCGTTTAATCAAGTCCTAGTTTATGTCTTATTTATATAGAATATAAGAAACCTATTCATACATTTGTCCTTTATATTTATCACAATTATAAGAAATCATTTGTGAAATGTCGAAGCAACACATATTTTATTATAAATATTTAGTAGTACTATGTTACCTCTGACAGCACCCGATGGTAATCGAAACCATAGCGCTTACACACAACAATGATAGAACTAGTTACACAAATGCAACTGTTCACTAAATTAGTACTTAAAAAAGGATGACGTAAATTTTAATTGTGTGTTTTTCTCGATCAGTCATTTTCTGAACAATAAACTGATCAATTTTCATATGTTTTGGTCTTCATAGAAAGTATTTAAGCAGGAATTCATCACCCCCCCCTTCCATTTTCCTAGTTTAGCTAGGGTTTTCAAGGTCGTGGACACCCTAGGATTTTTTGTGAAAGCCTCAAAATAGGGAACGATAAATTAGGAATAGAACAAATTCTAAACAAAACCCATCTGTAGAAACAAGAAATGCAACCTATGTTTCATGTCAGTAACAAAATTCGTACAAACATACCATTGTGCCTTACCACTGCTCATAAATAGTATTGTGCAAGTAGAGTAAATAATTCAGTCAAACATAAGTGCAGAACGTTATAGGATGACCTCCCGGAATGCATTAGTCTTGCCAATCTATCAATCATATAAGTAATAGCCCAAAGCCAGCTCTAACCTTGGCGTCGGCGGTGATACCGTCGTGTTTCTGGAGTAGATGGGGATGATTCCGCATGTTGTGCAGTTTAAGAGCTCGGAAGGAAGAGAAGCTTCGATCGCAGATTCGACACATTGCAGCGGTGTCATCCGTTGTTGGGCCCGCTACAGGAAGAAGGGTCAAAGATGAGCAACAGACGCGGGAGGGTAAATGCAAGAATCAATCCACTTTATAATAATTAGCAACTATATATATATATCTTGTCGTCATTAAAAAACACATGGGCTGCTTTCTCAGAAGAGAATTTGTGACTCGCACATCAATAATTACGTTCTTTACTTATTAAAATATGCCACTGATGATGGCACGTTATGACTATAAAATATAATATCTATACCTAGTATACATTACAAATCTAGTCGTAAAAGACAAACATCGCAATTTTAAATTTAATTGTACGACAAGTTTAATCACCTAGAAAACTACAATATTGTTAAAAAGCAGCCAAGATTTATAGTTAATAGTTTGATTTTTAAAAGCAGCTAAGAAAAACAATTCCACCGTTTGATTTAAAATAAGGCTTCATCACATAAATAAATAATATTATTATAAATCTCTTTGTGTGTTGCCATTGAAATGAAATAATTGGAAGGCATACTTAAAAATATTAATTTTTATACTGATTCCGTCTAGGTAACTAACTAGGTACATATATATTTTTAAACGTAGTTCAAAGAAAATATATATTACAAAAAAACATTAAATTAATATAAGTTAAATGAGCATATATAATAACAATATCTTTTAAATTTGTGTGTCAACATATACAAATGACAGACTTTTAAAATATTCACAATATTTATAACAATAAAATACAAATGAAAAAGTAATAATTGAAATATAAAAACAAAAAATTAAATTAAATAAAATTGAAAAAAATATACAAAAATATTGTTAAAAATTACAATTTGATATTTTGGAATGCATATTATTGTAATAGGAAACAAGTAACTTGTAAACACGTTGTTAAAAACTATATTTTAAATCCTGTCAAGCATATTATGATACATGTTGACTCATTTAACTGCCATAAATTCAATATACCAAAAATCTACGTCATCTACTTAAATACATACTACTTACAAAATACACAGATTGAATTCATAAAAAATATCAAAATAAAAGATTTCTTGACCACGATTTTATTTCTGATGGACAATAAATATTAAACAGATTCTATTTTAAAATTGTCTATCACAAACCTACAATGAAAACAAATAAGATATAATAGTATTTTGTTCTATCGATTAGTGTTGTTAAGAAATGCAAACAAAATTATTTGAGATATTTATAAATTTTGGAATTACTATAACTAGGTTATTAAAGGTTACTTTTTACCAAGTATAAAGACGTGAGTGTAAAGTATCTTAAAATCCCCATTTCACTTGATATTCCCCAGCTGTCCTCCCCCCCTCCCGTCCACCCCTTAGTCACTAACGCTGTCATTACAAATGGTAAACCTCAAAATAGTAAAACTAGGTCAGTGGGACAAAGCTAGTCAAGGAAATCGGAGTTATAAATGAAACATTTAATTTTTTAGATGAACTTTAAAATAAACATGTGCGAGTAAAAGCTGCTACTATTGATACACTAATTAACCGCCATTTAAAGGCATTTTGTGACATATCTTACGAATAAACTCTTTGCAAATTGTTATTACAATTATGTTCAACATAAAATTATCGACATGTTACAATTTCCGCAGTAAACAAGGCTATTTCTAAATTGATACTGAAACTCTTACTTATGATTTAATTAAAATAATCAAGATCAGGAAATAAAAGTAACCTCACACTTTATCTGAATTGAAACGCAAATTACGTACTATTCAATTAATTTGTAACAGTTCTTAAGTTATTGATTTATTGATTTGTTCGAGAACACAGTTTCTTAACATTACTGACGAGTATACCTGCATACATACATAATTGGTTTAATAATGAAATTTAACTTTTTATTTTAAACGAATATTATGCAAATAATGTCCTTCCTTTTATTAGCTGTCAATTTATAGGCATTGCCATATCACATTTTATTCCTATTTTCTCTTCAACATTGTTAATTTCTATAGTTTGCGATTGAACTTTGCCACATTATGTTGTATTGAGACAACCAACCGGGACTATTTCAAGGCAATCTCAAAGCTCAGTTCGCACTCACCCTGAGCTGCTCTCGCAGAAGCCTCTTCGGAGGTGGTGATGACCTTGTGGTGGTGCTGGGGTGGCGGGGGAGGGGCCTGCGTCTCACTGGGGTGTACGAGGAGCAGGTGCTCGGTGAGGGCACGAGGAGAGGTGAACCACTGGGAGCAGGTGCGACATCGATGCAGAGTCTGAGGGGACACGAGGAGGGTATACCATGTCTTTGAGAATAAGGTTCTCTTTCATAGGTTCCGATTGTAATAGGCGTGTTTTATAGAATTCCGATACACAGAGAAGCGTGTTTTTCCCTTAAAAGAGGACCCAATATAGGCTCACAAGATTGTTTGTGTATTTGATGAATCTAAAAAGTAATAACAACATCACTAATTTGTCAATTAGACGCAGTGATAATTTGTTTTTCATGTTACCTATACTATTAAGTATTAGTTCTGTTTCACGACAGGAACTTAAATCACAGGTATAGGTACGAGAGATAACAGCAATGTACAGAATTTATAGCAAAATATACTATTAACAAAAACAGTGGAAAGCTTTGCTAAGTATTAACCCCCTGAAACTTTAGTCAGTCACAGTGCACTCAGGCATAAAAATGATTATTTTTCACGATATTTTTATTGCAGAAAGAGCTCGATTTTCGTTTATTTAAGTTTCCAAAATGTACCCTGATACATGATGCTGATAATAAACAACAAATAATATTATACTAAGCGTTAATTATTGAAAATGCTTGCACAACCTATAAGTGTTTGACAGTGCTATGAAAAGGTGACACTTAACAAATCAATAAATAAGTCAGCTCTACTTCGATTTATCATTTCTAAATATTGTTACTTCATGAAATAAACATTTCTTTCTCTACATAAACATTTACCATTAAAACGATTTGCAGCCTTTAATATAATATTCTAAGATATATTGATTGAAAACATGTAACTTTTCTTTTTCATGTTATTTTTATTACATGTCCCTTTAAAAATAACCCGCTAAACAGAATATTGACATTAAAATATATGTATATAATAATTGTTTAGCATTCTTAATATATTGAACATCATAAATGATAAGTAAATAGTATATTATATGTACAGTAAATAATATTTTCAATAAAAGCAACAGAGGCAATGTTTTAACTATTTCTTTGGCGTAATTACAATAAACTATAGTTCACAAATACATTACAATATATAAATTAATTTGTAACAGTTCTTAAGTTATTGATTTATTGATTTATTCGGGAACACAAGTTTCTTAAAATTACTGACAAGTATACCCGCATACACAATTGGTTTAATAACGAAATTTAACTTTTTATTTTCAAAGAATATTATGCAAATAATGTCATACTTTGAGAGCTGAGATTAGTCGTGTTGTCAATGCAGACAAAATGACACTGTGTGGATGAATTATTGTCCGTATGAGTTTATATGTACATAATATATTACATTAAAGATACCATGAAAGAGGCAGTTGATGGCATATCAAATTTTCTACAAGATTATAAGTAAGGTAAATGTCTATAATAATCATTCTAGTTCAAATAGATATATTCTCAAGTAATAAATTTCGATGCGAAACTTTTAAAAATAATCGCAATAATATAACGAAAAACTTTCTGCAATCATATAAATCGTTTTTCGTAATTGAAAAGTTTTACTACGAAACAATACTAAATGTACTTGTTAATTTGTTTCTTAAAATGTTGACGGATTTACTATGAAGTCTGCTGTTAACCCTTCCACCCCCTCCCTGTTTCCTTAACTTTTCCTTATCTGTTGTAGGGCCTTCCTCCAGGGCTGTTTATGGCATTTTGGTCCAAATTTGCAAAAATTAAATATCCAGTTCACTTGAAATTTAGAAACAAACTAAATTACTCCAGTTTAAAAAAAAGTATAATAAAATTTGTCAAATTCTACCATTAAATGAGGCTTTCTTAATAAAGCCGATAGTGAAGAATACAGACAAGAATAGGTTGACTTTAAATTCGATTTATAATCAGGTACCGAATAGCAATTTATTGCATAAGCATGTCTTAACACTTCAATCAATGAACATGGTTTCAGAACTTACAGTTTTGAGACCATGAACGCTCCGCCTTATTCATGCCAATTTATTTTTGGAACATTAAACGCCAAAGTATCCGCCTAATCCACCTAATAAGCCTGATGTCATCCTGGATTATAATCAAACGAAACACCCAGTAGACACAGTTAATTTGATGCTCAACACTTTCATTTCACGTCGTAAGACTCGCCAATGGCCATTGCTGATTTTCTGGCATATTTTGGATCTTGCAGCACTAAATGCGTTTCTCACATGGAAAAAACTTAACCCCCAATGAAAAGTGTTCCAAAAGAAATGACATCGATCCATATTTTTGAAAGAAATGGCGTTGAAACCGATGAAACCGTGGATGACCCAAAGAGCTGACAACCAACCTATCGCTGTTATGAGAAAGAACGTCAAAAGAGCACGAGAAGCTTGTGGTATAATTATTCAAAACGCGGCTGCTGAAAATATTCCTGTGCCTGATGAACCACAACAGAGAGGACTGTGTACATTTTGTCTTCCTCGAAAGCGTCAAATATTTTCAAAGTGCCACAAGTGTGATCAGCATGTTTGCAAGCCACACTCCTTTATTGTATGCCACGAATGCTATCTATAAACTTACTAACTGCGGGAATACTTCATTCATTGTTTTTTTCCAAAGTGTTGTACATATTTTATACATAATCAAATTATCTTATGTCTGAACAATTAGTAGATCGATATAATTTAAGTATATTTATAAAATTACTAATTCTGAAAACGTTATTTATTGTTTTATGACATAACGTTTTGTACCTATTTTATACATAATAAAATTGTCTTATCAAAATCTAAATGTCTGTTTAATTATTAGACAGATATAATTTAAGTATATTTATAAAATTACTATTTGAAAATACATTATTCATTGTTTTATGGCATAAAATGTTGTATCTATTTTGTATATATATATCTATATATGTATATATATATGTATGTATGTTTTTTTAATTAGCCTATGTTACTCCCGGGGTCATGGGGGTCATGTATGCAAAGGCATATAGGCCCGTGGGACAAACGGTCTGGCCGGTCGCAACTTCAAACAAACAAACACACAAACAGACAATTTCAAATATATATATAAGATTTATATATTTATATATATTATATATATATGAAAATAACACGTTTAAAATATACAACTCATCTTATTAGTCAAAATTGGGATAAATATATTTTTAATGCAGAAGTAAAATGTTAAAATTAATTTTTAGATTTTAGTAAATGCTCCGGATACTTTCGTATTTAATGTAAAATGCACTTTTTTGGCATAAATCTGATTTGTAAAATAAAACGGAAAAACGAAAAAAGTTTTTTTAGTTACTTATTAAAAATATATCCTAAATTAGGAAAAGTCATGAAAGCAAATCAATATATAGTCATCATATTTTCGTTTTAAATAAAGTTTGAAAATTAATGGTAGCCGCAGTGGCTACTTTGGCGTGAATAGGGTTAAGGTCAGTGGATTGTGTAAATTATTTCGGATTCAATAAACAATTCTTATAGAGTGCTCTGAATTATGAGTTAAGAAGTTGTGATGTTTGATTTCTTGCTTATTATTATTTATTCTTGTTTATTAATTATAAATAATATTTAAGATGATGAAAAATGCGATAATATTGATAAAATTATCAAGATAAATAAAGAAAGGGTTACATTTTTTTAAATATTATTCATTTTAAATAGACTTTTTTTAGCAATATATAACACGTAGTTAATTATAAAAATATTTATTACACGAAATGGTTTACTACATGTTGTAATTATATAAATTTGAAATACATAATTCATTAGAAGGTTTTCTCAAATTGTTCCCTTAAAAAAATTGTACCTGACAACTTGAGTAGTGCGTTCTGAGTCAATCTCTTAATTAACAAAGTGCTGTTAATAATACAATTGTAATATCATAAAGTTTCATCTCTTATTGATTTTTTGTGCAGTTTAATACTACTATAAATTTATATGAAAGCTATCTTGCAAAATCTGTTTTTAACATTGACATGGACATGTTATAATTTAAATTATTAATAATAATGATATGGTCATGATTTTGATTGAGTATTAATATTATTGACAGTAAATTTAATTTAACAGTATAATCCCGCTATAATGAACTTCAAGGGACTGTCCAAAATTAAAAGTACTTTATATCTAAGGTACATTATATCCAGGGTATCCTCACCTATACTTATAGTATATAAATCGTACTCAGGATTAAAATTAAGGGAGAATTAACTTCTCTGGCATTAGCATGCATGATGTACCTAATTCAACACAATTGTGTTAATCCATCAAAACACACCTACACAGTAGCTACAATAACATATAGCTCTGCATGCTGCACACTACATATTATTTACTCTTATATGTGATTGGTGGTCAGCTCAACATTAGTTTAATGAAAATTACTAAAATTTGACAGTAACTACATTATAACTATATGAAATTATAGCAGAGTATGTTATATCCAGGTTATCCCTATGTGTGTTTAGATTGGAATTTTGCCAGGACCATGCAAAAAAGTATGTTATAGGCAGCTGAAAGTATGTTATAGCAGAGTATGTTATAATGGGATTATGCTATATTTATTTTATTGATAATATTAATAATATATAATATAACTTTATTTATTTCTTTAATAAAATGTATGTTGCATACCATAACTGTAAGCGAATTTGTACCATTGCCAACAGTGCAAACCGTTGGAGGATACAATATGCTGTATCCAACAGTATGAAGCATTTGTGAATGGTTTGTATTGTTGGATACAGTGATATTCTATATCCAACAGTTTGTACCATTCACAAATGGTTTAAACTGTTGAAGAATAGAACTTTATTTTGTCTAAAATTGTAAATTATTCCTAATATTCGACCTAGTCTACTCTAGTAAATTTAATTTTTTGATAGATAAAGTTATTAAAAATAATTTACAAAAAACAAAAAAAGGTTTTGCTTTGCTTACTATTTTTGTTTTTTTATGGTTTTCTAGATTTATGTATATTTTAATTTTAGTGTTGGATTAAAAAATTTCAGTGTAAAATTCATTAGTAGCATGTTATATATTTTCTCCAGAAAATTTTACTGCCATTACTGATAAATAAATATGCCTTGTATTGAAAAATGTAGTGTAAGTATTTGTATTACTTTATAAGGGTTTTTGATGTCCTGGGTATGACATTAAACTACAACCACAACTATAAAGAGAGGTACAACCTTAATTCAGCAAGTTGGCTAAGGATATGTCCCTACTGGTAGACCTGCAGTCCTCCTTTTTTCTTATATGGCCTGCATCCTGTTTAGCCATAAGCCTAGCCAGTATTCGGGATAGGAGAAGGTAACTTTAAATAAAAAATCCCTATGCTGCCTGGTACTACTACTGCTGGTACTCTCTACTGCCAGTCATAGATTATATGCCTTTTCAGGCAAAGGCTAAATAATGGCTTTTAAGTTTGGTTGCTGACTTTTTTAAAATGAAACTTATATTATCAGATCTATTTATATCCCTTCATGAATGAATTGAAATGTTACATTCACTAGTCAGTATCCATTTTATGAAATATCAAAGGTCCTATAAATATGTATTTTTGTATTCTTGTTCATTTTTCAAAACCCAAAAAAATATTACTTTAAGCATGGGAGGCCTGCATATATTCAGGGTTCCCAAGCCTCAGGAATTTCAAAATTTTAGAAAACTCAGGAAAACTCATGATCATGATGGAATTTATAAACTGAAAAAAAACTAAGGAAATTCTGTGCTTTTTTCTGGAAAATCATATGAAACTCAAGGAATTTTTGAAATTAAGAAAAAAAAATACACATGAAACAATTATATTTTTTAATATTCAAAAAATAAAAATAAATATGAAATTATATTTAAAAAATGTTTCATTTAAAGAAAAAAATTAAATAAGGAAAATCAAAGTTGCATTAATCAAAACAAAAGAGAGGCAGCTAGATAGTTCTGTCTTAATTTGGAACACTACATTGCATTTCATGTTTTCATAATTGATTTAACATATATTTAAATACTTACCTAATAATAGTATTGTTACTCTGTAGGTATATACATAACTGTTATGTACTCTAAAAATCAGATGATTTCTACTGTTTTCATCATCTGTTAGTAAGTTACTGTTATTATCTGTTAAATTACATGCGTAAATACAAAATTATACAACTTACATTCAAATTTATTCATTTATTCTAAATTTAAAAAATATTAATTAACATAATTTATATAGTTAATAATAGTTTAAACACTCAGAAAAATATACAGGGATGGGAATCTTCAGAGGATCCATGGATTTCAGTGGATTTGGTGCCTAATTTTATTATTTTTGTAATTTGTTCAGATCTACAAAAACATTTGGTGTCAACCTAGAAACAGGCATATTTAGTAACTCTTTCAAAACTATTTAACATTTTAAATAAAAAAAATGTATTTAGGTTTTAATAGTGAAATTGAATTGCATTATATTAATGCAATAATTCCAGACATTTAAGCAAAAAATATGTACCTTCAACATTTTACTACAAATTATGTTAATTTGAAAGTACTCTCTTTAATCTAATATTGGGCCTCCTATGAGAATATGGGCACCCAAAATTTTGACTTCAGTAGATTTTTAAATTGCTATTCCCATCCTTGAATGTATAGCAAATATATGTAATCAATATAAATGTCCCATCAATTTTGTTTTATCTAAAAAAAATAAGGGAAAACTAGAGGAAACTCAGGGAAAAAAATTATGGAAAAAGGGTGGGAACCCTGTATGTTGACAATATTTAATTTTAGTTTAAATTATAGATATAAACAACATACTTTAAATGTTATGGGCAAAAACAACATGACTAATGTGACATATCCACTACCAGATTTTTTCTACTATACAATTAGTTGATAACATTATGGAATATGGTATGTATTCAATTGCTATGTTTAAAACTATGCCTTTATATGTAATAATAATACATTTATATATTGA
>JAYRBW010106258.1:0-18818 GCA_036023295.1 Invenusta paracnida
CAACTATCCTATATTACCTACTACATAGTTCGCTTAGCTTTACTAGCTAACGACCTATTGCCATAGGTCTAGATAGTATTACCATATTTTGTTACTCCTGATATCTCTCATGATTTATTAGAAGGAGTTTCTCATAGTGTCATAATTTGCGTTATAAATATGCTGCATACTTTTTTGTCATTAGATGATATTAACAAACACATTGTTGATTTCGGTTTTGATTTTAGCCCAAAATATATATCACCACTTAACCTGAAGAAAGGTAAGCTTTTATTTACTGCCTCACAAATGTTTAAGCTCATTGTAAATTTCCCACTGATTTTTGGGTATCTTATTTCACCGGACAATACTGTATGGAAATTACTTTTATTGCATTGTGAAATTATTTATTATGTATTTTCCCGTACTTTTAACATGTCTCTTATTGAATATTTGACATCTATTATTATTGAACACCATGAACTACTTGTAGAAATTTGTGGACCAACTGTTCCTCATAAGTGTAAGTTGCACTATGTATCTCATTATCCCCAATTAATTGCACTGTTTGGTTCTCTGCGCCAATTCTGGACTTTGCGTTCAGAATCTTTACATCAATTTTTCAAATCAGCTGCCAGAGTTTTAAGACAATATAAAAACATGCCATTTTCTTTAGCTCATAGATACCAGTTATCATCGTGTATATTAAATTTTGAACCCAATGACAATATTACTGTACATTCATCTCAACCATTTCCCATAAATCAACTTTCACATCAAGAGCGCCTTGTAATTGCTGCATTTTTTGGTAAGGTTGATTTTCATTTCAGAGATATTATGCAAGCCAAGTCTTTAAGTCGTATTGGACTTTCCTACAAAGGTAGGAGTGTCTTGATCACTGCTGTGGATGAAGACAGTGATCCTATTTTTGTAATTATCAAGTTTGTTTTATTTGTGAATAGAGAGTGGGTTTTTTTGTGTGATCGGCTTGACACTATCCATATCCCTCATGTCAATTCCCATCAAATTGTACATAGGCAACCTGAGTGTATTTGTATTTCGCCTGGTATGGAGTTGGCACATCCTCCAATTCCTATTAGATTGTGTGAAGGATTGCAATTTATTTGTGTTTCTTTTTCAGTATGACATTCTTTTACTTGGTACAATCATTTACTTGCATATCATATTCATTGTTAAATGAACTTAATTGTGTCTGAGAATCTTTTTGGTAATTTTAATTATCATATATCCTATACAATAATCCTTTAACTCTATGTTTGGGCCATTTTATGGTCTCCAATCACCCTAAAATATGGCATTTTATGAATTAGGA
This sequence comes from Invenusta paracnida, assembly GCA_036023295.1. Taxonomy (NCBI): domain Eukaryota; kingdom Metazoa; phylum Platyhelminthes; order Proseriata; family Coelogynoporidae; genus Invenusta; species Invenusta paracnida. Next base: position 1,313 of record JAYRBW010106258.1, read on the forward strand.
ATTGGCTGAGATTAATCACTATATGCCTGACAGGGTTTATTGGAAATAAAAAGTCCGAAAAAATAAAACTCTGTAATATATTCTAATTCTTAGTCTTTATATTTTTACATTCTCACTTTTTATTGTGGAAGTTCCGTGGGTTCCTGCTAGTTATATTATTATATGTATAATTGTTGTTTTATATTTTTATAGAAGTTGTTTTTGCAATGTGCTACATTTTTAGATGAGTGCTTTGAAGATTAACGTGTTTGATGGTAGCTGTAAGAAAATGCTGAGTAATATCAACAGCTTTGAGGATGCACTAAATAAAGGTAAATGAATAAGCTATCCTATATAATAATACACTAATTCTATGTTTCAGCCATTTGTAGTGGCTCAATCACGCCTGAAATATGGTATATCATAAATTAGGAATTGACTGAGATTGATCACTTTATACCTGACTATGTTCATTGAGAATGAAAAAAATCAGGAATATGTATATACTATATCTTATAGGGAATTTTCCATTTCCTATAATCAGTGTTTTCCATATTTTCCAATCTGTGGTGTATTTTTCATATTCTACAATCAAAATTTTCCAAAGTATCGTTGACTCTGGCTAAATTCATTGAAATACAGATAAAGTAATGGTTGTTTGTTTTGAATATACAATTTTGAAAAGAGTTTTATTTATTAAGAATATAATGATATTTTCGTAGTTACATAGTATTTCAACAACGGGTTTCAGAAAATATATTTCAGTTCATTTTTATTTAATTTGTATCTTCGTATATTATAAAAGTTCATGTAGTAATGACTTATACGAAAATATAGACATTACATTCACTCACCTTTATACATAAATTCTAATAGATGACCTGGTGGTACAAAAAATATGATGTAGGTATACATATATATCTGTGATATACAAGAATACAATATTTTAATAGTTTTATACATAAAATACCTTTTTTGGTATGTTGAAAAAATATGTAAATACAAGACGAATCCTACTGTAATATAATCCTACTATAATATATAATGTTTTTATCGTTTAAGGTTCCGCTAAGTTGTTTGGGGTATTTGTAGCAGGTGTGAGGATAGTAACGGAAGAAGGATACGAGGTGGATGATGAGGATCTGCTGATTGAATTTCGTAACAGTCCACTCTATTTTCTAAAGCCAGGACAAGAGTTAAGGCAAGTTTTGAATTTATCTTGGTTACAGTTTTTTCAACTGCCATCTCTTGGCAGTATTTTTTTTCACTTGAAAATATCCTACAATAAGTTTTTATAGCATTTAATAAGATCAGCAAAATTTAACTCTTATTCTACCGGAAATGGGAGGAGGTTGATCTGTGAAATTGTATTACTTAAATTTATGTGCTTTATTTAAAACATTAATTTTCAATACTCTGTTTAAACAAATAATTCATAAAAAAAAACAAATTATTATGTATATTTAGTAGACATAATATTATTTATAATTCCTTTACATTTTAGCCTCCCTTCAACCAGTGGCGCAAGTGCCTCTTCAGCCTCAGCGGTGCAAGCGCAAGACACTCTTCCACAGCAGGATCCTGTAGATGTTGGTGATGCTAGTGACGCTGTGGAGGATGCTAGGTGGTGTAGATTAATTGAGTAATTTCTAAACAGGCACTTTGCTTGGGGGCTGAGGTCGGTCTGTTTCACAAATAAGTCGTGCACATGACGTACTCGCTAGTGCTAATAGTTAATAGAACTTCCAGGAATGTTAATACAGTTAATTCGCTACAGATCGTTGATTAATGTTAATTCGCCGATATTTTAATAATTTTTGCAAAGAAAAAAATGTACGGTATTTCTGATTTTTTTAATGCAAAATAAGGAATATTTCAAAATATACAATATAGACGAATGTACGATATATGCAAATACAATATAGGCGAATCCTGCTGTATCACTATAATGTTAATATAAAATTTATAAAAAGCCATTCAGGACCATAAACCATATAAAAAGGCTCTTGAAAATTCAAAATTGAATGATATAGAATGTTGATTCTATTTATAACACCAGGGTGCAACCGAGAGCCACTAAAATAGCTCTGGTGAGTTCTGGTGGTCCGATCTCAAAATTATTTGTACCAATCAAAAGAGCACCCAAAAAGGCAACTTTTTCTGAAATTATTTTTTTGTTGTTACAATCTTTTTTGTAACTGACAATTTACATCTACGAAGGGTTAATAATAAAGGCTTTTCCAAATGGGGCCCAAAATATGGACACTTCTTTGTTTATTTTATGTTGTTAACTATCTAAAAGCATAACCTTAAAATCGGTAATATTTATTAAATTAATCCTATTTCAGAGTGTGGCCTGTACTTTATGTGCTAAACATCCCCCCTGAAATGGAAGCCGAACTGAAGGGAATTAACTCAGAAGAAAAGGCCATACGTTACAAGACGACGCCACAGAAAATCAATGGGCTGATCAGTGCCGTCTTCCAGGATGTTTTGAAATATCTCGACAAATCGAATCCGTGAGTTATAATTTAACTTGTGATGTTGCATGGTTTAAATGACAATTTATTACTGTTCTATGATTTGCATTAGACTGCAGTAGGTGTTTCTACTCGCCCAATTGTTGTCATTTAATATAATACTATTATTATTAATTATATTATTAATATTATAATACTACTAAAATACTATTTTCATGAAGGGTTTTTTGCAGCAGTTCAGTTGAGCAGCCCAACCGATGTGAGGGATGGACATGAGTTATCGTTGGACATTGTTATATCTTTTATTACTTATTATCGTCATCTGCTTATTATATTCTTTCTACTCCGACTACTATTGCTATAAAATTCTGTCAATGTAATGAAATTCCAGAGACCAATGAGAATATGATTAATATACTAGCTGTGTTATTATATTATTTGAGTTGTTTATTATTTTAAATATTTTTGAACATTTCAAATATGATAAGACAATTATCGAAAAGTTGCCGGTTGGTTAGTTGGGAACATCGCTAAATTTTGGCCGATTGCTCTGATATTGCTACAATTTGGCTGATTAGGTTTGAAAAAAATGTGACCGACAAAAATAAAAGGTTTTGGAACCCTGGTTTATCTATCTTTCATACTAATGACATGTTCACTTTTCACTATCGTATAAAATATAATTTATTTTTGTTTTATCTTATTTATAGCCTACTAGGTGGTAAATATGGGCATATTTGCAATGCAGTTCTGAGGGTATGTCCATTTCTAGCGGACAATTCCAAGAGGGATAATTTCGTGAGTATAACATTTATATATTTATTAATAGATTTGCGTAGTATGAGCTCGTTTGTCCGTGTGTGTGTAGTCTCCGTAGTTTATAGTCTCCACATTTTAGTCAATTTTTTGTATTTTTGCTGTTCTTTCATTCATATAAATATAAAAAGTATAATATAGGGATGTACAGGAATGGTATAATATACACACACGACACTTGACTCGCCAATTGTAGTATATAATTACTTCTCTAGTATATTATATGTAACATGATTTTCACATTCTGTTTAAATACTCAATCACTATATGTTACTTTAAATTTTACACATAAATCTATCATTTTCAGTCTTTTTTGAAGCAAAAGTTCATTAAAAAAATAAAGCACCACCGAATGCGCCTTGAAGCCACACCATCATTGACCATATTACGCCAAAAGCACAGACCTCGTAAAATACTGGAAAATTTGTAAGTTCAGTGACATTTTGAATCCTACTTTCCATAAATGTAATATTCTGTTATATATTTTCGAACTTAAATGGCAAATTATTAATCACGATTATTCTGGTACGACATATTAATGACACTTACTTTACAAAATACTTGCTTTGCTCCCTATTTTCTGTGAAAAGAAATAAAGGTTCTTGACATTATTAGTACGCGCTATGTAAGCTATGTGTTAAGCTTATTTTATCTATTTATTTTCTGCTGTTATTTTAGGCCTGCTCCCGCTACGAAGAAGGGGAAGAAAACTAATCTACCCTGCTCCACTCCTATAAGGGTAAAAAAAGTGACGGTCGTTGCGTAAGTATATTTGTACTTATTTTCATTTATTTACTCCGCGTTTAATATGTGTTTTAATAATACTTTAGATCTGGGGGTTTTGGTTGAATCTTCGTATGACTGCTTTGGATGATATATTCGTGATTGTACTCCACAGATTTTTGTCTATTAAAGTCTTTGTTGTATTGATACAATAGTTCGACAAGAACAATTATATAAGAGACTAGGTGGTTGAGGGGGGGGGGCGTGTGCTCCCTTCTTGGTTTGTATAATATACATGAAATTGATTCTATATAATTCAATTGATTTCAACGCATTCAACTGAAATTATAATAATAGATAATGCAATAATAATTGTAGGTCAAAGGGCATCATATCCAGGGGATTCTTCTGCAATGTATAACTTTTCATCTTTTATTTCCTAGGCCTGTGTTATAAGTACAAGTATAACTTGGAACTCCTTCAATTTTTTTCTTTACTTTTAAGTATAGGTTTCTCTGTAGTTGGTTTTGATTGTGTTTTTCTAGGAAATTGTACACATGTTTTTTCCAGCTCTCCTCACTTGTTAGTTTTCTCGTTATATAGTTACCCTTTTTTTTATTTTGTTTTTCTGTTTTATTTTTAATTTTGTTTATTTCTGTCTGGTGTGCTGCTTTTGCCTGATAGTTCCAATCAATTATTTTACTTGCAATATATACTACCCGATTACATCACAATTGTACTCTATTAGATTGGTACATTATTAAACAATAAATAAAATAATATTAATAATGAAACATGTAATGCATACATGGTAATATATGTAGGTCGAAAAGCTTTCTATAGTGAATGAGTAATTAAGAAGAATATATTATGATTAATGACATTTATATTTACAGTCCTGAACCTGAAGACTCGGAAAGAGATGAAGATAAGCTGGAAGAAGAGATGAACAAATCGGTGGATTCAGATCTGGAGTTCGAAGAAAATTTGAATGATGAAGACAGGTGAATATTTATTATATGAATATTGAATTGTCTAGCGTTGATGTGGATATATTGTTTGTATTGTATATATAAAGGTAGATCGGACAATCTATCATTTCTATTAGCTATTATCGGACATGTAGTATTATCCTGCTTTTCTCTAGAGAGAACACAGACTATCTATGTAATAGATTTAAATGATATGATACTAACCGATTATATCATATGCATGATTATTGAAAATATTGGTTAAAAGGGTGTGCTAAAATAGAAAATATTCCAATAGTAAAATCACATATTCCGTATATTGAAGGTATTCAAAGATGTAGAAAATTCAAACTTTGACCTTTTATTAAATTCTGCCTGGATCCATCGCTATTTATAGATGTTCCTTCTAGGAAAGATTTAGATATCATTTCTATGTTGGTATGTTTTATTTTCTTGTATTAATTTGTGTAATTAAAAAGGACTATGTACTTGTTCTAATTTTAGTGATGGCGATATGGGTATGGACAAACTCATGGACCTTTCTAGCATTGGAGACCCATCATTCCTACAGGTATTCAATATACTGTATAGTACAAACATATTTAGAACTTTTTTAGCTACACATTCTGTCAGTAATTAAATTGAATTATGACCTTTTTGTTAGTAAATTAAATTGAAATTTATTTGCTGAATTGAACCTATACCTATGTAATTGACTACATGGGTTACAAGTCACTTCATTGACGATTATTTTGACATCATAATTTAATACAGTTATTTATTGAAATCTGTCAAGAAAAGAGCTCAAACCATATTACTTGTTTGGATAATATAAACAGATATACTTATATGCAATAAAACCTGTGTTTACTAAGTTTCTAAAATTATGTACTACTTTTATATGTTAATAGGTTGTTGACAACGATGGATTGAGAGAAGAGGTCAATTCAGAGCGCCATCACACGGCTATACTTGCTGGAATGGAGAAGACCTTCAATAGCCGAATTGCCGAAGCGCAAAATCAGACTGTTGCGGAAGAAGTGGCCCGCTATGTCCACTTAAAACTTCCATATGTGGTACGTAAATAGTAATATGTGATGACAATTAAAATAAAACCTCGAATATTATTTTAAAAATTGAATCCCCGAAATGTGAAACAGGGATTACCAGAAGTTAATTGTCTATCTGTGTGGGCACAATGAACTTAAAAACCGCTAATTTGTCAATATTTGTGATTAGTAATAAATTATTAATTCGAATTGTATACATCTCTTTACCATGCATTAAGCATCTCAAAGCGCTCAGTGAGTAGTTTATGAAGCGCACCCACCAATAGCTCTTATAATTTATGGGGGGGGGGGGGGCTCGAACACGTGACCTTACGATATGACTCTAACACATCATCCACTGAGCTATAATCAAATGTGATTAATAATTTGTCATTTAAGCCCTAATGTATCTAACGTAATATTATATGTTGGAAATGTGTACACTTTTGGGTCGGATAATTAGACACATTCGATGTCTATGTTTCAGATATTCCAGGAAGCCGAACTAATAATGAAGGCATACGCAATGGCAAACAACACGGATTACCACAATGAAGACAAATGCAGAACATGGGATGTGGGTCTGGGCAATGTTCTGTTGCGTTTCAACCTTCTTCGACCGACTCTACTTCGTTTTCGGGGGTTGGCCGCAATCCCAGAAGGTATTTCGAGTAAGTAAATTAAAATTATGATAAAGTAAATTTGTTTCTGTTGTCTAATTGTAAAGAAACTTTTGTAACAATAATTTATTTCTGTTGTTCGAAAAGAAACTTTTGTCGAAGTAAATTTATTTCTTTTATTAAATAGGAAAAACACAAGTATCGCAGTGCTGAATAATAATTTAGTGCTGCACATCAGCTCTACCTATTCATGTCAATAATATGGACATAATATTCATAATTATTGACATGAATAAGCAGAACTGATATCATATGTGAAAACTTGTCCACATTTCAAAATACAGCTACCTGTGTTTCTTTTCATTTTATCAACTATACTTTCGAGGGAAGCCCTACAATATATAAAAGTTTAATCTACCTGGCGTAATGGTCTGTTTATTTTTTTTCCTTTAGTGGACGATAAGCTCAAATCTGGTTTCGCGTGTGCCATAGTTATGGTGAAAAACAAGATTATGGATTTCTTCGATATAACAGAGGTAATATTATCTATTTATATAAAAATAAACTGGGGTTGTTTTGTCCAAAACTGGGATATGGGAAGTGAAGCTTTCTTAAATACTCTACACCAAATAATTTTGCTATTTTTTTAACATGTCAGGGGTAGTTGACGTTAATGACAATGATGAGATAATGATCTATTAGTAGGCAAGTTCGTCTGTCTGCCACTGAATTTGATATTAATTTTAATATAAGTTGCAGGTCAATGATTAGTATTTTTGTAAAGAGAAATTAAAAGATTTTAATTTTTTTGCATTAAGCTATACTATGCATGCTAATATATGTAATTGAGTTTGTTTGAGATAAAAATGTACTCCTTAAAAAAATACTTCATATATCTATATTTCAGGCTGTGTACATTGGTCAGGGATTTTCTAGTGTGACGATCAATGGCGTCAAGATTGAGACAACTGGTGTTGTGCAAACAATTGCCGTATTCATTGCCTCTTTTCTTGCCTTCAACTTGAGGCACCCTCCCAAAATTGAGGCCACCATCGAAATACTCGAACATTTTATGGAGTTGAGAAAGAGGATAACTAGGGCAACTGCCCGCACAGTAGTTCAGAAGGGGTTACCTGCCCTTAGCGATTAAAAAATTGTTGTGGTTAGCTTAAGCCACAAAAAATGAGAAATCAAATTCTGATGGTTGCTCGTTATAATGATGAATAATAACTAAGATAGCCAAATCTTTATTTAAAACATGACTTACAAATGTCAAAGAGATAATTAGACACATATTTTATTTTGGAATTTCAAATATATTTATAATCAACATTGATATCTATAATCAGCATTCAAATATATTTATAATTGAAATCTTTCGTAGCTCTTTTTTTGAAATGGTTTTATTATATAAATATATATAATATGTCTGACATAGGTGCATTATATTATATTAAATGAGCTAACCATCAGATTTTGATTTATTATCTTTTATGGTTTGAGCTATACAAAACTGCCTGTTTTGGGCTTTTAATTCTTGCATGTATATTTGATGATATATATTAAACAGTTACCATTATAAATATTTTAATATTCATTTTTTTAGTTTGCTCATTATATAATAGTAAATTTATGTAAGACGTTACTTTATCCCTCCTCTCCCAACCCTGTATGGCTCTACACGATTGACATATACATTTTTCTATCTTTTCTACTATAGTTTTATTCAGATTTGTTGTACAGTTTTGTTATATATTTTGTATGTTGCATTTATAAAGACCCTGATATAATTATACAGCATTTTAAATTTTAAAATTTGTTTTTTATACTACTTGAAGTAATATAAATATTTTAATCGTATTTTAAAAACCGTATCTTCCCCGTGTAAGCGATATCTTCCCCGATTCAGTGATTTGGGAAGATGTATCTTCGCTATTTGGACCCTGAGGGAAGATCACTTTAGGAAGATTCGGGGAAGATATTTGGGAAGATTTGGCGTAAGAGTGTGACTAGCCACCCTTAATTTCTCGAAATGAACATCTTTTCCAATGACTTGGTTGGAGTTCACCTCGCCAAGGATCAGGTGATCCTGAACAAGCAGTCCTTGTCGGACAAGCAGTCCTTGATCACTCCAAGCTGGTGATGTATCAGCTCTACCATGATACTCTGGCTAGCTATGCTTTAATAAAACTTAACGGAAAAATCAATATCATGGGTGGGTGCATCAAAGATGAAACAGGAGGCAAATCTTTTCTTGAGTGGGTTCTTCTCCGTCTAAAGGCCTACTCCATGCTATCAGTAGACTGGAAGGCAAGCAAACAGACCAAAGGGGTGAGACGCGCTACCCTAGCTAGTAAAATTACGCATGACTCCTATCGCGAGGCCTGCCACCAACAGATAGCTCTCACACAATTAGCGCAGAATTAATTCGATGAATCATCAGCTGTATAATTTCATCTGCACCAAACGTTCCTTCTCTTTCTTCGACGATAAACGAGTGTGGGTGGAGAAAAACAGGTGCCTTCACTTTGGCAACCATCACCTGGATCAGAGAAAGAGTCTTCGCAGAAGAGGGCATTGTGTTTATATAAACTTTTAGATTCAAAGGCTAAACGTCCATGTCATTCATAACTTAATACTTTCTTAAGTAATACTATTGTAATCTCTTTCTCCCGTTTAACTGTTTATATGCCCTCACTTTTATTATGTGTCACTATACCATACATAACCTAGATCTCCTTTTCATTTTTAGTATAATAAAGTAAATATATGTTGAATAAAAAAATCTTTTTATTTGAACAAATATATATAGCATATTCAGGTAGTAATGAAAGATTTATACAATTGCAAAGTTAAAAGATATAGTCAGCATTGATAGAAAATAGACTCATAAGATAGTCATGTATAAGGACAATAGAAGCACGGGCATTGACAAGTTTACAAGTGTAGGTTTCCAGCGGGTAAAACGTGTTGTTGGGAATAGTTCAGGTTCATAAATAACACATGATGTAGAAAAGAGAACTCATTAAAACGTAAGAGGTTTATCTGAAAAGGGAGAACTAGTTTAAATGTCTCTATCTGTAAACGATATGAAGGGATTGGAGTTTGAAATATGTTAATAGTGATGTCATTAATATTGTCCTTATAAGGCGATATTTTCCCGAATGAAAGATGAATAAACTCCACTTGTCTGACTTGATTCGCCACATATGAGGCCGACTGGGATAGTATTTTGTATCCAAATTATCCACTCCATCATAATGTGGTGAATTTTCCACGAAATACCCTGTTGATACACCTCTAAAAACAAGAGAAAGAGACAAAATATGTTAAAACTATGAAAACGTGTGTTGTTGAGAGATGTAACTCCTATATTGAAAGCATTGTCTTTGTTGATATAGAGAGAAAGTATGATGATGTAATTGAAATTGCCATAATAGTGACGAATAGACAAGGTCATGTACGAAAGGCGGTAGTGTTTTATGGCATGCCGAATGATATAAAAGGCTTTAACAGAGATTCTATCATGGTCTAAAATTAGATTTCCTACGTCTGCATGGATTCAAGACAAAGGAGGCACTTTAATATGAGGTGCAGCAATTTCTGAACTAATATCGACCTACACTCATCATTGGTCATGATGGACCTACAGCTATAATGAGTGATAATGAAGAATTTTTAAAACTTGCAGGATGTAGGTATGTGGAATATTATAATCACCCACTACCTAAATGGAATGTTCGTACGCAAGAAAACTATCACAAAAGCACTCTTGGAATGAAACGCTATAAAATTCCAATCAATACGGTATATGGACAAGTTATTTCATGTAAGGCGCATGACTCATCAATACTTCCACCCAATAAGAAGACTACATGCATGAACATATAATTGGTTAAAGGCAGACAAAAAAAAAATGAAAAATGAAGCATTGTCGGGGAGAGATTTAGACACTCATTCCAAGCATCATCTACGTTCGAGCATGTAGGAGGCGATTACGTCTGCGGCACTGTCTGATTAGCAGCTGCAGCAGTGTCTGATTAGCAGCTGCAGCAGTGTCTGATTAGCAGCTGCAGCACTATCTGATTAGTAGCTGCAGCAGTGTCTGATTAGCATGAGTGGCAGAAGTAGGAGGAAGGTCGTAGACTGTAGGAAGTGAGAACTGTAGCACTGTCTGATGAGCAGGAGGAGTACGGTTTTTGGCCAAAGAGAGCAAAATTGAATATACCTCCCATGGCAGGGGAAAAACAGGCTGACTTGTAATTGGAAGGGTTGCAACCGCGCTCTCCTTCATATAGTGTCCATTTGTAGGGGAAAAGAAGACGGACGGTCTCAGTGGCCACCCCCACGGTCCAGCTGTGATTGCCTTATACCGGCCTCTGTTTTATGGTTGGAAACCTTGTCCCCACTGCAGAGACCATGAAGCCTCTTCAACGTCGACTTGGTAGAGTAGGCCGTTGTCATATCCCTAGTGTTTCGGCAACATTGCTTTAAACAGCAATGAAACCGCTTCCTACATGAGTATTAAAATGAAAACTACAAGCACCGTACAAAAAACTATTACAGTCCGAGCAGAGAGAGTAGGACTTGGCAATTCGTGAGCGAACCATGTTGAGAACCGGACAGTGATAAGATAAGCGGGAAAAGAGAAAACTGACTTCAACTTACACTTTTGTAGCTAATTTACGGGTTTCAACCAATCAAACCATAGAGAAAATTTTTCAATCTTTCATTGGTTTAACTTAACAAATATAGCCATATATATATATATATTAAGCCATGTATGACACTCAGCTTAAACACCGTTCTGCTATGTTAGTAGTATGTCAAAACCCAGGCTGGCAAGAAAACATTTATGGAGAAATTAATTAAATATAGAGACTTGCTTTTCGATATCCCACCCCACACAGTTCATTGGTTTGGTGGGAGTCAGTATGAGCCGACCATAAAACTTGATGATTTATGAGTATTGAAATGGGGCTACCCAATTAATTTGACATGGTAAAACTTCATGATATAATTGTATTAGTATGACTAGTAGTATTAGTAGTAATATTATGACTTAATGATGGAGGCAGAAAACTCCAAGGTAGTTAGTAACTTGTTTACTCGATTTATACACCATAGAATCTGCACGGTAATATCCATTACTCAAAATCTATACAGCGGGGGTAAGGAGAATTGAACACTCGTTAAATAGTCAGTATATGGTGCTATTCAAATCTCCGAGAGACGCCATTCAGATTGAATGTCTGACTAGACAGATGTATCCATGCCTGAATGGTTTTCTCACTGGTACATATAAAGAAGCAGTGAACATACGCCCGCACTTTTACCTGTTGCTTGACATGACATGCATAAAAATACTCCTGAGGAACTGCGTGTTCGTACATGTATTCTACCGGATGAGTAGTACACCCCCGTCACCTATACACTGCGTTCTCTATCTGGTAGTATAGTGGAGGGTAGCTTTTATGAGCAGGGGTGCAGAGAGTGAGTGCACGTGATGAAACTTATCGTATAGATAAGGTTATTCGCACACTCAGCAATGGTGTGCATAAACAAGTTCTTGTTTGCTGGAGAGGTTATACACGCAAAAAGCCTACTTGGATACCCTATACTCAACTAACTCATGTGGAAGATGTGCCATATTAATCAGAGTGATGGCTTTTGCATTTTTCTTCCGAACAATGTACATGAGGAGGTCAAAGAAAGCCATACAAACACACTATCTTACTATACAACACAGCTGGCTAATAATATCAACTTGGATGTTCTAGGGGATCCAATCAATTCAAACAATCAATTAAAAAGGAAATAATGACTCACTAAAGTCCATCACATTGGATCCCTATACCGCCTTCCTATTCGGATTTAGGGGTGTAGCAAATCTGGCACATATAACTGCAGAGGAAAAAGCAGGCCAATTTTCGAACAGAGTGATGGAGATGTATGTATCTATTACATGGAACTTTAGTGTATCGGAAGAAATATTATCCCATATATATCCGCCTTATATAACACTTTTCAAGCCTCCGCCAAAGGAAAAAGTGAATAGAAAAGATCCGATGGGAAAACCGGATGCACAACTATATCTAATTTTAGATAAAAACAAATCAGCGCTTCGACCATTTAAGTTTGGACTTACCTATGAAACGAAAACAATTCCAGATGGATACTACTAGTCACCCGAACTGCTTGTGGAGGAAATCAATAAACTTCTTAGGAATGATGAGAGTAAACATAAATTTGAATTTATTGCATATAATAGGGTGACATTTTGCATGTCTTACGATAAGTCAAGATGGTTAATGCAGTTCTCAATGTACTCGGTTTTACTAATGCTATACTTAGGGAGAACAAAGTCGCCGAGTATGCTCCACATCTTCGGAGTAGAATCTTTAGTCTCTGACTGTGACCTATGCATGTCTGGAAACATATGTTTGTAATGCGCTTGTTTACCGACATTTACGCACATTTAGTTATAATAGTGGAGGTGCCTTTGGATAGACAATTACCAATCCACTTTATGTCCTCCTCAACACGCTCACAATTAACAATATTGAAATAACGCTGTGCGATAATGCAGGCGAGATAGTCCCCTTTGTTGAGGGTAAGACAGCACTTACACTTCATATCCACAGTCGTCGAATAGCATAAACATACATGCACACACACACACACTCACTCCTACTATGGCAGCTATAGCCTTTATCAAGGATGGTGTGATGGGGGCTATTTAGGTGTTGAATTGGTGGAAGATGCCAGAATTTAACCTCTTTAATAAAACTGTGTCGGCTCAAAACGCTTTAAAGGTGATTGTTAGGGAGCCGTTCTCTATGTTAGACGAGTTAAGGTCTCCCCAGGAACTATCATGGAGCATGAAAAACAGCTTGTTACACAGAACGCAATCTACATAAAACATACAACCATACAGACATAATATTATTTCTGCGGGGTCAAGGAGTCATATACGAGATGGGCATTTTCGTGGTTAAATGCCAAAAATGGTTATTATTGGTATGGTTGATAACAAGGCCTATAATGGAGATTTTGTATACAATCCTTTAGAATTTAAGCCCAATTCACTGGAACATCTGGCGCTTTATAAGGAGGGCATTACCGTCCCCTTCCGCCCGCTTACACCCGACTTTGATATAAAACTCTGTGTACGAGAGTATATCGCTGGACTGCTACAGGGGTTGGAAATATTTAATCGCGATGAGAACATTAATATCAGACTTGACGACTTTACTGCGGGAGACTATGCCCTATTCGCATTTAATCTAACGCTTGATCTAACAGTGGCTGGACATGCACAATCCTATACTAAGGTCAATCTTTGATTGGAGCTTAAGTTTGGTAATGCATTTACTGAGTTCATAAACGTGATTATTATGGCCGTTTTTGATGAAAAGGTGGAAATCATACGTTTGCTTCAAGTGCTTTTGGACTTTAAAGACTTAAGGGCTAACAATACTCTATACAAATCAGCTGCTTCACTTCGTGAGTTTACACCACCGCTTGGACAATAAATGTATGGGTGTTTACACAGTAAATCGTCTCTCCGTTGGAAGCCAGATAAGGCCGGCACTATTGGCCTCATTATCAATACTGATATTGACAATCTCCCAAGTAACATTGGATCGCCTGTATTCTTCTGCCCCATGGACGTGAGGAGGTATTTGATTCCTTTGGACAGCTGCCTCCACCTCGTGTACAACTTTGGTTATATAAACAGTGCTATCGGGGGTGGACATTTAACTCTACTTTTATTCATGGTCCTCTAACACACGATGTGGTGGCTATTGCTTGTACTACTTATATAAAAGACTTGTGTGTAAGCTGCCTAAGGCTGCGATTGTACGAACACTTGCTCGTAATGGTAACTTTATTATAAGAAAGTTTGTTAGACAACACATATCCCTGTGGTAGATTGGGGACTTTATTGCACTACTATAACTATTGATGTTTTACTAAAATGAGTTTGATCACCTCAACATCTCTCTTGTTTCTCTGACTTGCACACACACACATATAAGAGAGAGCGTTAGGCTATAAGCATGAACAGTTGATAGGGTGAGTGGGACTAAAAAAATGGAGAGCAGTAGTGACTGGGTTAATCCGATTCGAGGCAGAATCTCCCTAAACAGATATGAAACCTCGGCTAAGCAACTTATATTGTACGAAAATCGATGACAATCTATCCTATAGTGGGGAATTGGAACAATTGTATTAAGAATTAGCCCTATCCTTTGTACTGCAATACCTATGGCAGAAATCGGACGTATTGAAAAACACGTAAGAGGCGATGGGTGATTCGAACACATAGACATCAAATGAAAATTACCTTGACTTTTACAATGCTTGAAAGGTGCAACTAAGGTCATATATTCATCAATTTTTTTGGGATAACCTACAAACATAATGGGTCTGTGTCTACAAATGTTCACAACAATTATCATCTATAATATCGCCTGTGTAATTCTAAGCCCTGTTATTGATATATACTTGTAAGGCGCAAATTTACTGCGCTCATTATTTTCATTGGGCACTATCTAAACTATATTACTATTTATATATTTGATACTTATTACGATGCCTGAGATGTTTAACAAAAATTCTACATTAAGACCTCTCGCAGTGTCTTGGGGATGTCGCACTTCTCATCAATGAGAAATGATACGAGTTGTATCTGAGCTTGGATTCGACCCATCCAATATTTGCACGTAAGTAGTCTCGTGTTTGATCGGGTCCGACTCGTTATTGACTAAGGGGAAGCCAATAATTTCTCCATCCTTGAAGACGCCTTTAATGCTTGAGAAGACCGGACTTTTGAACGCTCATTGTGAGTCGCTTGTAGTCAAGTTGATTGAGCGATCGACCGTCTTAATGCAGCGATGGGATTCTACTTGAAGTGAAGGCATCACTGGTAGGTGCTGTGGATCAATAGTAAAGCTTGCCATAATGTCAGAGAAAGAGGAGCGAGGATACGACCGTTCACTATCGTTTACAAAAGCGGAATGAATAAAAACAAACGAAAACGACCGCGCGTGTTCCTTTTATACTTTTACAGCGGTGTCATTGGTTAAAGCCTTACTCGATTTTGATTGGCCGGGAGGGGGGAGTGGAGGGAGGGTCTTTGTTCCAGCGCTTCACCTATTGCCGATTTCTTAATTTAGCATAGTTTTAACTATAGTATTTAGACCGTACCGTATTATATTAAAATATAACCAATGCAATGTCACATCATCATTGGCTATAAAAAAACCAACAATGACATACATTTTGAGTGGATGCAAAATGAGCAATAAAAATAATTCCTTCTTGTGTCCGTAAACTCTTGGATATATTATATTGACATCGATGCCTACATGCATTGCATTTTGTATATAAAAATAATTAATTATGTGGATATTGTGATTCATGACTTACTTTCATTATATGTAATATTAGATTTCAATATATATATACCTACTAATCAATTTTATTGTACTATTTATCAAATTGTTTATTATAGGTACTCTGTGTATAAATGTTTTATTATTTTGCTTATATGTCACGTCCCATAAACATGTTTCTAGTAATTATGCGTAATTTCATCTAAAGAAATACTTCATCAATAAATCCAAAAACATTATTTAAAAATATTTTTTTTTGTATATGATTTTTAATTTTTTAATTTGATGTAAGTCATTTGACTTTTTTCGGTCAAACAATGTCTAAAAATGCTAATTTTACCGTCACAAACTAAAATGTAATGCAAAAGGCTATGAATTGAGTCTTATAGAAAACAAAACTTCCATTCTAAGCTCACTACAAATCAACAAAGACACCATTAAAGCGAAACAATTCAACCTCTTGCACTTTCTTGAGTAATAGGCCTGCCCTGCATTTCAACCTCTTGCACTTTCTTGGGTAATAGGCCTGCCCTGCATTTCAACCTCTTGCACTTTCTTGAGTAAAAGCTCTGCCCTGCATTTCAATCTCTTGCACTTTCTTGAGTAATAGACCGGCCCTGCATTTCAATCTCTTGCACTTTCTTGAGTAATAGACCTGCCTGCCCTGCATTTCAACCT
This sequence comes from Invenusta paracnida, assembly GCA_036023295.1. Classification (NCBI taxonomy): domain Eukaryota; kingdom Metazoa; phylum Platyhelminthes; order Proseriata; family Coelogynoporidae; genus Invenusta; species Invenusta paracnida. The sequence continues at coordinate 18,030 of JAYRBW010106258.1, forward strand.
CTTGCACTTTCTTGAGTAAGATGCCTCCCCTGCATTTCAACCTCTTGCACTTTCTTGAGTAAAATGCCTCCCCTGCATTTCAAGATACTTGAATTCTTTGGAAAGAAAATCGTTTCTAGGGATGGTCATCTTTAAATTACTTTAAATTTCAATTGAAGAGAAGTTTAACAAGTAAGGGAGATCCTGTCATCAAAATAAAAGACTAAGTGAAAACGTTACTAACGTGAAATCAAATACCAAAATGATTGTACACTAACACTGTCTAAACTTAAGACCTGCCCTCCATAAATGAATTAAAATAAAGATGACCCAAATCCTGAATTTGTTTGAAAAGAAGATGACGACGTATACGTAAACTTCCCACTTTAGAAGTGTATCAGATTAAAGTGGATTAAAGATTAAGGCGAATCAGGATGAACATTAGAAAGAAACCCAACAGTGTATAACATAATTACACTCAAACACTAACAACTGTTCTGATTAGATGATGATCGATACGTAAACCTTTATACAAGATTGTAATATAATAATTATTCTTATTTGAAGAATACCAGTACGGTTCAGCATCAATAGCAACAAATGAAAACAACCTATATAACACCATCAAACTCCTCTCCTTGGACTGGCAGACTTAAAAAGCCACCATCTACACAGATGGCTCTGATATAGAAGGCACACTCAATGGTGGCGTCGGAGTGGTCCTCACAGAAGACCCCCCAGACAATCTCAAGATTATCGAAAGAAAAGCCATTGCAGCTGGCACATGGACATCATCCTTCCAAGCTGAAA
>JAYRBW010106269.1:0-18816 GCA_036023295.1 Invenusta paracnida
TATCACATACCCAATGAATATAACCAATTATATATATATGTATATATATATATATATATATATATGTAATTTTTTTCAATTGAAATATAAGTAAGATACAAATAAAAAGAAGTAAAATTACATAAGATTATATAATAGATAATTTCATTGTTACAATCAAAATATCTATTGTGGCAAATTTAAATGTTATTCTTTTGTGTTGTGCATATTGTTTTGCTTTAACATTTAACATTTTAAAAATAAAGTAGAATAAATTATATATATCACAAATATTGTCAGAAGTAATAACTATATAATGTTTTTAAAACTCTAAATTATGGGTTATTCTGGCTTGCTTAGTGAAATAGATCATCATAATTATGTGGGATTGTATAATATATTATGCGTATCTGCGGTATTGTAATTTATATTTGAAATTGTATTCATTAAGCGGGGTAAAACATGTTCAAAATATACATACGTCTACTATATTAATATTTATCACAGTTAAGGCTGGTTGGATAATAATAAATAATTTTAGTTTATTCAATTAATCCAAAGTCCACTTTAAAGTAGAAGTAACGCGATTTGATCAACAGTAAAAGATCTGTAAAAATATATCTGTTAGTTTAACCAGTCTTATCATGGGGACAGCCATTAATCTATGTACAGTGAGACATTCCTCTTAATATTTTCCTGGTAATCACTGACGATATTACTTATTTATGTTCAGCGTTACAGAATACTTGGCTATCCAAGCGTTTACATACGCTTTTATGGTTAATATCGAGTCTTCTATTTTGTTGCTACTAATACCCTATCCTGGATATGTTTTTATTAAGATTAATGGATTAAAGTACATTTCAATTCTTACTGTGACGTACTCCAATATGTCTATATTTCTTTTGAACAGGAACATTTCGCTTCTGTAATGCAACACCACGAGTTCCTCGTTCTTCTGACCTTCGAGGACCTGGTTTGTCTGCTCCAGTCCGAGAACCTAAACGTCTCGGAAGAGCTGGTCGTATTCCACTCTTGTCTCCTCTGGACCCGACATGACCTCCAGGCTCGCAGTCAGTTCTTCCCGCAGCTCCTCGACTCCGTTAAATTGCCTCTTCTACCTCCCGCTGTTCTATCGGGTAAGTTGGAATGTTTCCTTTAAAATTCTTATAAGAAGCACTTATTAGAAGGTATTTAATTTTGTCTTGTATCTATTCTCAATGACATGTATTTTTTCTGATAAAAAATACCAGACATAATACAGAAAACCATCTTTGTAATGTAGATTGAATTATTTAATATTGTAATGTTTCATTATCATTTTTATTTGATTTTTGAACATTGTAGTAGGTATAGGGATATCTATTGAGCTACGTACCTAGATGTCTGTTTGAAGTTAGAAGAAGAAAGTATTATACATTATTATATACATAATGTGATTATTTAAATATTTTATAACGATATTTCGGAATTATTTAAGACTAGACATATTTACTGATCGCATTTTATATTATGATATGTATTTGCTAATGCATACTGTATGTTTAAACGTGTATAAATCTTTGTAGATAAAATTGCATATTTTTCTTTAACAAATGACTTGTTTTCAATGTGCTAATGAAGTCATTGTTTGCGTAAATAATCTATACAGAAATTGAAAGTTCGCTTTTCCTTTTTTCTCTATTAAGATAGAATGTTGCTGACTTCTGCACATCCGATTTAGTTAATAAAGGGAGCAATTTTTTAGAATTTCTACTTTTGTCATCACAAATATTATACATTTTGTATGCTACGAATTTTCTGTTCTTAATAAAAAATGACTTTTAAAAAATGTTTTATAAAAAATTATTTTCATATCCACATTCATAGAATAAAATAAATACTTTTTGTGGAATAACTGCATGTTTGCTTAAATTCAAATAAAAATATTATATTATTATTAAAAAGTTTGACTAAAGTTATAATATGATATTTTTTAATAACTATTTATCTGCGAATTTGACTTTTGCACAAAATTACATGCTGTTTAAGACAATTTTTTACTAAATATAAGTACAAGTTATTCACATCATGTTCAATAGTAGCTACGACTTGAGACATAAATTAAATAAAATATTATGATAAATTTAGAAACTGTTCCTTAGTTATTATTATTTTTTGTATCGTGTTTATATTTTTATTTTTTCCTCTTTTTAACAGAAAGTCCTACAGCAATTTTCCTAATGAGTTCGTCTAGGAAAAATCCTCGTTAAGATTGTTGCAACCTCAACTTCTTTATTAATGTTCCTTTTTTTGTTCAATTTCTGCTGGCGTCTGCAAAGTTGCCGCTGTAAATAGTTTTTTTATGTCTTATAATTAGCAGTGGATTTCCATTTAAATATATATACGAGTATATATATTCTAATAAATAGCTAACATGTTTAATGTTAAATGAAACATGTTTCGCTTCAATGAACAACACCAGGTAAACAATAACATAGATTTACTACCTAGATTAATGTAATGTATAATATATATCTAATATATATAGACAAGTTATGGTAAAGCTACATTAACATTAATAACGATAACATTTCTTTTCTATTACGTTTAAAATATATGATTATGCTTTCCTATCTCCTAGACTTAAACTGATTATAATTGCTTGTTATTGCTTGTCTATTTGCTTGTTATTGAGTACGATATGTATGTTTCTGTGTGTTTTTTAATACAATACATTTTTGTTAATAAACTTGACTAAACTCAACACTGTCTAATAATTTTATTATATTACAGGGCTGTGATTGTTCCAAAAATTTCGTCAAAAACCAGCACATCCTAAATTTTTTCCTAAAATTTGGCTAAAAATGTAAAATTTCAATATCAATAGTTCATAAAAAATGTTTTAATGGATTGATTTATTTCTTTAAAAATATTTCTTATTTATCAGTAAAAGCAAGGTTTCCTGAATGCAATGATGAGGAACTTTTATGGAGATACATTAGATGTTTATTCAAAAATCTAACAATGTACCTTGTCATGATGCTACCTTCAAAAAATAGCATTTTATATGATGCTCAAGTAATCATCCTGACGTACAATTTCTACCAGAAGAACTATTTATTTCACTCAAAAAATTAACTAAAAAGATGCCACATATCATTCCTAAATCATTCATTGAGACACTCTTAGATGAGTGGGGATTTTTCTCAGCATAACTATAATCTTCCATCCAATATACATCAAACAGTACTGATCTTAATGTCTATTGGTTTAATGTTCTGAAGTTAAAATCAACTGCTGGATTTCTTCGTTTTCCAATGTTTACAAAATTTATCCAGTGTTTTATTGTTTTGTCACATGGAAATGATGACCCAGAAAGAGGCTTTAGTTTCAACAAGCAGCTTGCTACAGATGGTTGTGTTCTATTTCTCAGAAATCTGTTATTGGAATTTGCCTTTTAAAAGATACCATTAATGCAGCTGGTGGAGATCCTTTGGCAATTGCTTTTACTAAGAAAATGATTTCCTCATTTAGAGGGGCTTCCCATAGAAGTATAGAGCATCTTTAGATGACGAAAAAGTACAGGCTGAAATAAATACCGATCTTGAAGAGTCAAAAAACAAAACCACGAAGTAGTTATTGAAATGAAGAAATGAAAAGTTACAAATTGTCAAGCAATTAAATTCTGGAACTACCTTGCTACAATAAGGTAATTCTCGGCTTAGTCCATCAATAAAGAAATCGGATATGGTTGAAATCACTGCATCTGTAATTATTTACAGAAAAGCACACTTGCTGAAAGAATTGCATGCCACATCTTCCAATTTAGATGCTTCTTTGTCAAAGAAACAAAAATCCTAATTCATTATGATGTTTTTCCCTTTTGAAAAGATTATTACACACTTAACTAATTTTGTAAGTTAGCGATTTAAATTGTATTGTAATAATATTATAATTATTTAAATTAATGCAATTTTTTTAACCTCATGATTTTATTAATTTTTTTAGTAGTGTTGTTGTATTCAAATTTTCAATAAATCAATCAGATATATGAGAAGCAAATTTCAGCAAAAAATTCTTTAAACATTGTATGGCAATCATAGCTCTGGTATTATTATAATTGTATGTTACACTTTTAATATAAATATTTATTTACGAAGGCTATATGTTTTATAGTTAATCTCCCTATTTTCTTAAATAAAATTCATATTTAAAGTTTATTTCGCACAAGTGCAAGTGATATATTTTACTTTAATATAATGCGATATTGTCAAAATCTGCGATTTAAATGTCAATATATTTATCTAATTTATAAATGTATTTACTTGTAATATAAATTCACGATTTACTGACCTTCATGAATATCTAAACCAAAGTGACATATATATTATCTAAGGAAAGACATCGATGTAATAGTTTATGATACAAAAGCAGCATCCAGTATATTTAAGTGAATAGGACCAAGATATAGAAAAGTTAAAATTACACCAAATCGCTAAAAAAACTTATTTCCTCGTATAGTATATTCTAGAATTATAATGCTTATAACCTTGTTTTACAAATACCTGTCCTATATAAAATGGTTAGCTAATCCAATATAACCCCTATCTGTTATGAATATGGTGTTGTTTTCTTTATACTAATATATTACTCAAATTTTAATTATTTTTAGTACTTCATAATATAATATCAGTACTGCAAATTTAATTCGATGTTGATATTGATATGACATGTTTTTATTTAACAGTTCTATAAATTGCATTTAATGTAATTTAAATTCCAGTCATTTCGAGTGGAACAGTTCATAAAAAAATTAAATTCTAAATTGACCTAGGCTATTTTGTATGATATGAATTTTCTATTTGAAATATATATGAATTACTTGTTATTCTGTTTGATTTAAAATTTAAATGAATAATGTTTTGTTTGTACTATTTCTTGTAAAAATGGTTTATGTTTGTAATTTTTTCCATTATTGTAATGTAAAACTATACTTTACTTATATTTGGGATGTAAATGGGTGCATATTTAAGATTGGAATAAACAAGTAAAATAAATGTAAATAATACATTTTATAAGCAAAGAATAAATAATAATAATAACAATATAAATAAGCAAAATTAATATGTAGAAGAAATAAATACTTAATTAATTAATGTTAATTCGTTTGATTAAAACATATTGTCTTTTGTCAGATATATAATATGCAATTTATTTTATTCTTTAAACATTTGTGTCTTCATATTATATTGTTTCTCATTTCATTATGAAAGCTGATCTTATTTTTTATGCTTCTATGTATTTGTGGCCAGCTAAATAATCGCTATTTTTATACATATTTCTTCCAATATACATATGTTCCATACAGCCACGTATTTATAGCATAATTTCTTATCATTAGTCAAAATAACTGTCAGTAATTTGGAACAATTGATTTGAAGTATAGACTTACATGCAGACCACCATCAACTGTGTTGTTACTATTCTGCCACCCACTTACACAGTTACAATTACTGTATATTACGTGTGTGTGTCTGACAGACTGTATTCATTAATTGTGTGTGGCTAGATTACAGTATGCCTATCTTAATCTATGACATTGTTTGCATTTGCTCTTAGTTTGGGTTATTGGGTTTTCCGTGTTATTATCGTAACACTGAGATTTCCGGTTACTTCTTTAACTCTGATGTGTTTGTAGATACATCTATTATATTTTTTCTGACATAGAACTCACATACCTATAAACTAAGATATTTAATAAAGAAGATATCGACCAGGATATAAATTTAAATTTGGTTCTATATATCACAACGGTTTTTTCGTAAATATGTTTTTTTTACTATATATAAAATTTAGTGTCAACAATTTCAGTCGATTTATTAACAATAATGTATTATTACTTAAAATTTTAATATAAATATACAATTTTAATTCAACTTTATAATCTAAATATGTATTATATTTCCTCTTGTTATTGTAGAAAGTATTTTATTTAATATTCATAACTTGACTTGTAAAAACATTTGTCTAGAAATAAATACTGTTCAGTAAAAATGCCAATTTAACTAAAACAGACACGTCAGATCAATGGATATAATATTCAATACACAACGCATACAACTAAGTTAATTTATGTAAATTTGAATAGAAGTGCTCGTATTAAACTTGTAATATATGAAAATAGAAGAAGCTATGGGTTTTTATTGTTTGTTTTAGTTTGCTATTTAGTTTTTGAGTGAAAATGAATTTCTTATATTAATAACTAATTAACTATGAATATATATGACAGATGATCCTAATTTGAAACGATGTTCTCATCCCTCACAAAAGAGACAGTGGACAGTGGATATTTTATGCACGCGTATGTATGTCGGTAAATAAAATGTTAGTTTGCTAAAAATTATTAAGTATTTGGTCTGTGACATTCATATAATATAAAATAATTACATTTTCTGTATCCCCACTCGTTCTTATATCTTGTACTTTGTGCTCTTTTCAAATTGCGTGTGGACGGGACAATTATCCCTTCGCCGAAGAGATTGACTCTCCTGAATATTCCCTTTTCCATCGATCTCTTCTCGTTTTAATATAACTTGTCTGTTCTTTGCATATATATACGAACAATCGTAGACGTAAATTATATAGGATTATACCATTACTTTTTTATATTATGATCTACCTACTTGTGAATATTATTGAAATAAATAGCTAAACTGAATTATGAATTTGATAGATAAAAGAAAGATTTGTTTGCTATTGGTAAACAGTGATGAAGTGGCATTATATCGTGAATCAGGTCTTGACGCGTAGAATTTTTATTAAGTTTGACAGGACTGCTTGCGTGTAGACGCTAAAATAGTATTGTTATAATATATAACGCCCATTTTTCTTGATACATTTGAAAGAAATAACTCAAATACTAATTACGTATCAAACTAAACCTGGTAAGTAAAGTTTGTTTAGACTTAAAGTGATTAATTGTATTATATAAATGATGTACATACTGCAGTTATACGAGTCTACGGCGAGAATAGCTTTTGGTATATTTAAAAAGTATTCTATATAGATCATAAATAGCTAGTTGTCTCATTTCCTATTAGACGAGTCTTGCCTCTTTGCTCATATTATAATAAATTTCTTTCTCCTACAGTTAATATTAAATCACGTACTAGTCCAAATTCTCATAGATAGTAAAACTAAAGTTTTTTCTGTATAATGTTCGCGTTTATGCCACTATACTTTAAAACTTGGCGCCATTATATCTAAGTAATTCATAGAGAGTAATAAAAAAATTGCGGCACTCGTTCTCTCAAACACATAATCTTGGAGAGATAAAATATTATAAAACAAAAGCTTTCTCTTTAGGTTTTAGTTCCGGACATCATTTTTAAGCGGAATTACGCCTGTCTGGAAGCTTGTTGTTTGTTGTGGCATATACTCCTATCTGGTGCAATTTCACTTTAGTGTATTTCTTTTGAAACAGTACCTACTGGGATGCCACTGTCAGACAAGGACTGAAGAAAGGTATTGGTATGATTACTAACCTGGATCGTTAAAAAAACATTTTCAAAGGTATATAATTTTATGCAGCATATTACCTAGAAAATAAAAATATGATGTTCTCTTTACAATATAATGTAATTTACGGTGATTAACTTTTCTTATTTGGGCTACTTTTGTAATACACAAAAACGTAATTTCATTTTTGCTAAATATCAAAATTTGGTGACAATTTTTTAAATATATATTATATATAAATATGTTTATATATATACATCTATATACATTTTAATGTTTTAATTATTTTATTCTTCGATTATTTGTATGCTGTATGCACAAATTAGGGATACATCCGTATACTGAAAGCTGTTTCATATTTTAAATGAGATATTTATTAATTGACCATAAACATAAACTTCTCAAAATACTTTAAATTACCTTGAACAAATATTTAACTTACAAACATTCTTGTCTTTGATATTTTCTAATGTCTACAATTTCACTTGGATCCACATGGAATCAAACTATTTTGTAGTCTATCTATTTACGCTTTAATAAACAGCACATTCCATATATATCACGTTTGTCTGTGTTCTAGAAACTTGTATTTAAGCATGCAGTTTATATCCAAAAAGATATACTCTTCGTTCTCGCAGCAGTAAACTGCAATCTTTTTTTAATGTGTCAGCATAAGATGTTAAGCAAAATAATGATCAGTGTATCTCATTTTGTTTTTATCGTGTTCTATCTTTGAATGATATGAATTAATAGCATACTTTCAACCTCCTATTTGTTGGTAATAGGTTATACTTAAGGCTATATAGTGTAGTATTCAGCATAATAATATGATGGAATATAAATATATCACTCTTTCCGGTAGTTTATTTGATAGGTTTTCTTGTTTCGTTTTGTTTTGTTTGCTAATACGTAATGAGTAACAAATACTTCTTAATAATGTATTTTTATTATATATATATATTACTTATAAGAAACATGCGTGTACTTTTACTTAATGTTAGAAACACATTAAGTAAGTATTGATTTACGACATTTTAATTATGAAATCCCACTTTCCTAAATGTATAATAAGTAAATTTTAAAATAAATACCAATAAGTAATTAAGCCGTTTTCAAATTAGAATTGTGTATTTACTTTAATAGTATTTTTAAAATTTAAGTGTATTATCTGCTTATACGTGTTTTGACAATTGTGTTAATAGAAGCCTCTTGAAATGTTACACATTGCTCGACTACAAATGTTTACCAATATCGTTGATAATCATAATAATGCATACGTTATGATATAGGTAGGGTTTTACTTTTATATTTAGTCCAAGAATGTATTAATGCCTTCTCGTATTTTATGTTTCAACGAGCTTTTTTCTGATTTCACATCGTGACACCGAAACACAATCTAATTTCTGAAAAAATAATGACTATAAGTGGCCTTTCCTAAAGTTCAACACATTATTCAGCGTTATGACCGTAACTATACATTACAGCACTCCCCTTCCCTCAAACTGCAGACGTAGTAGAATCGGACTCACTAATCTCCGAATCTGTTGAATGTCTGCGTCTGGTGGTAGAAGCCATGCGCTACCATCTACTCCCCGAGCGACAGATTGAACTGCCCGCCAAACGTTGTAGGCCGCGCAAGTCCACTATCGGTCGGCTCTGGGCCATTGGAGGGATGACTACTTCCTGCGCTATACAGGAAATTCAAGTACTATGGAGCTTTATTTCATTGTCTAGCTTTTTTGAATGGAAAATTATATTTACAATGTAGTAATATGTATGATAAAATCTCACATTAATATATATTTTAACATCAGAGAAACGGTATGTGCATGTACCGATTAAACAACATTTCCTATTTATGCATCATTTATTCCTATCAGTTTTAAACATTAATTAATTATTTGTTTTTTCGAGAGAGTTTGATATGCCCAATTATGCAGGATCTGTATTGTGTTCCAGTGTTCAATCAAACTGAAATTAAGACGCTAAAGCTTTATTTTCTAAAAATAATACTCTTATTTGATTTTTATGAAATAATTCATTATTATTATATCTAATATATATTATTTATTTAATTTCTTCACTCCTTTACGTATAGTGTAAATTTTATTCCTCCGGTGAACTATTGGTTTCAAACTTCTTACAGGCAAGGTGGCCTCTTTATAGTTATCACAATTCTAATAACATACTTGTTCTATAGTAGTAGTGATAAATGTCTGCTTTTATAAAATATATGTTTACGTATGTACAGAGTTGGTCAATATTTTGCATAGAGGTGTGATTATTTTGTCTGTCTCATAACTTTCATATAAATAGTATACTATATATTGCATTTAACTGTCAAGAAGAAATAGAAAAATTGGGAGAGTGTGGAGGGTTATAAATGTGACTGATTTTTGTGAGAGCTATAAATCCCGTTTTCAAGTCCATTAGATTTTCTGCTAGTTCAGACGTAGGTCTCTATACCTATCGTCCATCCGGCTACCTTAAAATGAATAATACACTTCAACTGACTGTCAAAACCTCGGACTACACTTTAGTGCTTGGCTTACTCGTAGCCATCTAGGTTTTGAAGAAAATGAGTGAATGATTAAGTTGAGATCTATTAGAGAAAAGGTACCAGAACCCCTTTCCTCGCCTTTCTAAAATACTGATCTGATCTGGTACAGTCGGATTGAGTGAAGGGTGAAAATAGGTAATTCCCCCTCCTCCTTCCTTTTGGACTCGATCGACGTCTTCGCGGTTACCTTCTACTGCCTAGGCTACTTATTTACTAACTCACAGTGTGGTTTGAAGAAAATCTGACAATGTATAGCTTTCTTTGCTTGCTCGTTCATTTCTTCTTTTCCAGCTTTTTTCTAGTCAGGATCAGCAGATATATTCATCCGATGATCCATCGGTATTTCTAGTTTCTATGAAATCCTTTCGCTTTTTTCCCGAGCTTTCAAGATGCCCAAGAATAGATACTTTACTATAGAGAAAGTGAAAGAAACTATAGTCAATCAGCAGTGTCTGCCTTTTTATTGATGTCAAGGGAAGACAAGTTTTGCGTTCTTCATTTCCTTTGGTTTCTTGTTCCATCTCGTTTAGTCGCTACATTTCATTTTTAAATTTATACCTTATTCAATTTTTATTACCGGAAATATTCAGGCGTTTTGACAGAAACAGTTCATGTTCATCACAATACGTAATAGTCGGCAGTTCGCTGTACATTTTATTTGTATTGCTATTCTGTGCTAGTTCCGGAGCAGAAAGATTTTATAATCCTACTCTATCATTTCCACTCAATGGTTAAATCTGCTGTTCATTATTCTTGTCCCACACTCTCAGGATATCTGGGAAATCGGGTCTCAAGTGGCCTAGTTTGTTGACTGTCCCATAAAACAAAGTAGCAGATAAATAGTTGTCAATACTGAACAATTTATGTGAATAATAAAGCCTGTTTTGTGCTTTTATGTTCCCTATTCACTTCAAATTATGTGTTTTTATCTGTTTTCATATTTCAGCACTTGATTTAACTCTCTTGAATAATTTTATCAATATTGATTTATTTTTAAAGTGTACTTTTGACGTACATTTTTCTATTTATCTGGTAAATTGTGCATTTCTAAATTTTAATACCAAAAGTGTATTAATAATAACACATTTAGTTAGTATACTATTTAAAAATATTTCGTTTCTAACAATTTTTAAATTATATTTATAGATGATTTTCTTTGTACATTTATAGACAGTTGAGCTATAAATATATTAAAACAGAAAAAACACCACAGATAAAAGTATTACTTTGTCAATATGAACATGGACTTTAATTGAATTGAATCCTTCACTTATTCTAATATATACCAAAGTAGTCACTTATTATCTATTATTTGGGATGACAGTAGCATTATATGATCCATGTAGCAGTATATTATAATATTATGTTGATTAGTTTTGGTTGAAATTATTTTTTTCTTAATCTTTAAATTATAACATAGAGTTTTCCTTCTACAGTTTTATTTTAAGATATTTTCACTTATTTTAACACTTAATTATAAATCGAATAATAATGCAATGCAACTTGTGTATCTAATTTTGCTCGACACATTACTTTATTGAAGTTTTAATATATATATGTACTTGTATTTGACCTACTGTTTATACGATTTTTACAATGATATTATGACTAATAAAAGTCCATAGTTAAAATTATAATTGATTGAATAAATGTACTGAAATGGTTTTTTTAATCATTATAGCTAAGCAAAATATATGATATCTTTTGAGATTTTGATTATGTCTACAAAATAAGTTTCGGAAAATACAGTATATTTATTATTTAAAAGAAAGCGATGTTTCAATCGGTGATTAATAGAAATAAGAAATTGTAGAGACATAATATTATGATTCTATTTCTATTTCACTGACTAAAATTACATTTTTAGAACTAAAACACGATTTTTGTTATTTTAAATATTCACTAAAAATAGTTTATTTTGTACTACTGAAATAATATACTCCCTTCTGATCCCTTCTGATAATATGATATGTATATCTGCAGCTGCTGTCTGTTGTATCTGTATATGCATGCTTATTGCTCTATTTTATTAATTAAATAAAAACATATTATATCTGTGAATAGTGAATAATAGGCTCCCCTTGCGTAATTGATAAATTATTATATACAAAGCTTAAATAAATGAAGTACTAAATATATCTCAAATATTCCGATATAGTATAATATTATTATGTCGTGAAGGAGGTATATATATTTTTTAATATTATACTGAAAAAATAAAGCTATTAATTACTTTTTTTACACGATTGGATCTTCATTTGATTGGGTGTAAACATATTCATTTTTTGTAATAAAGTACGATTTAATTCTATTGTTCTTCCTGCTCTGTTTACGATGTCCAGGAGTACAACCCACGGACAGAGTGTTGGAGTCGAGTAGGCAAATTACCGTTACAACGCCTCCAGTTTGGTTGTGCTGTGGTCGATGGCTGTCTTCTCATTGTTGGTGGCAGAGATGGACTTAAGACACTCAACACGGTCGAGTGCTACGATCCCTGCAAAAAGAGCTGGCAAGTGCTTGCTGCTATGGCAACTCACAGGTAAACATCCGAGATTTTCATACTTTTTTAGTTCTTTACAAATAGCATGTTTTTAAACTACGAATTTACAGTTTAATCGAAAAATAATTAAGTATTGTTTAACTGTTTAAAGTCAACTTTTTCTATGTTTATTAATTCTTATACTTTTTGTTTTATCTAGACTAGACATTTTATAAATATTTTACTGTTTACATTATTCTGATATTTTGTTATATTTTTTCCACTTTATAAAACAGATTATAATTTTAATTAATATGTGTTATTATATATAATAATGCAATTGTTACTTCTGCAAAGTAAACGTACTGATTTATTCATTTTGAAAGTTAAACAAATGATTTTCTTATTTTATACACGCAATGACATTTTATGTGAATTTCTGTTTGATGTTTTATTATTGACATTGATATTGTTTTATTTATCAAATGGTTTGATACACATGTGTTATGTTTATAGCACATTTAAAAACAAAATATGTTAAAAGAATAAAAAATAGTTTTTTTGTAAATTTTATTCATAAAATATCATGATATAAAGAAGGATTTCATTTAGATAATACATAGCGTTGCATATTTTGTAGGTGTATTTTTAATAACAGAACGTATGATAATAATTTTTTACACGTCACATACTCATAAATTCAAAATGGCATACCATTTAACTCCACATATAGGTATGTATTACACTCATTATTATAGATATTCTTGAGCTATGTAATCTCAAATCATAATTTTACTTGCTTTTATAACCAGTTCTGTATTAATGTTATTATAAAATGCTTTAATTAAAAGCTGGGTAGGTTATTGGCAAATTTAGCTAAATTTATTTTTCTTCAATTTATGAATGGTTAAAACATTAACACACACACACACAGGTGTATATATACCTGTTTTTGTTATACTACTATTTGTGCATTTCCCTTGACGAACGTTCCGCTATACTAAGCGTATTAATAATTAGAAATGTAATTGGAAATTGTAGAGGAAAGGGCGCATTTCTGGAGGCACGATACTTGGTCATTGCGACCCATTCTTTCAGACTTTAGCTCGTCTTTCAAGAAATAGGCTAGATTGATAGCACGACTAGTTATGTTACTGATCTGAGATCATAATAAGCTAGGATTTTGAGATCACTCCCTTGTAATTTTCCTAACCTACCCTTTACTGCATAATACACGACCTTTAATTGATTCCTGGATGAGATTGGCTTCGGTGTATAGGCAGAGTTCACGGTTCACTGACCTCTAGAGCTAATTTACATTCCATTTATTGGAGATTGGAGGACGATTATAACTGCCCAGTATACTGCAGTTATTGCTCCGAAGAAGAATCTTCATATTCAGCATCGACATTGCAAATTAATTATCCTTTCGCCGCCTCGTGTTATTATTTGCATATATAATCTGTATGCTTGTTCCTCGATCTGTATTCTTCCTCCGGGAATCTCTTCCTTTTGCTTTCCTCGTTTAACTTCGCTGAGGAAAAGGAAGGAAGTCACTGATATGGTGCAGCTATTCAAGGAATACTCCACTACATGGCTAATTGGTTAACGACATTTTCCCTCTTGCAAATCTTTATTTGCTGCCCGAATGTACTTGTTACTATTATTCTGTTCTTATAATCATTTCACTTCCATGAATTTTGTATAAAAATGATTTAATGTACGCGTGTAATGTGTATTTCAATATTTTAAAAATGTTGGTTCTATATTGAAGTAATATTGCGTTCTTGTTTTTCTAACATTGCAGAAAGCTACGTTAGGTTTATTTATGGTATATATTGTAACCGTAATATATAGATGAAGTATTGCAGGATTTTGAAATTAAGTTTATATAGGCGCACATCTTATTTGCATCATTAATTTTCGGATATGGCCAAATTTTATGATTTTCCTTGATTGGGGTAAATTATTCATGTTTAAATTCCCAAAGGGAACTACCCTAGAAACTCAGCTCGTTCAGCCAGTAAAACTAACATAAATTTTTAATTAATATCGAAATTTGCCTTTCATATGGGTGTCTTTAGCCCACTTTTCATATACGTAGGTACGTTTCAAAATCTTATAGCTGTAAAATTATACAAGGATGTTTATTAATAGTATTAATTCAAGCAAGCAAACAAATAACACTATACTGTTAAGCCTTGTGATTCTGTATTTATTTTGATATATTAAAATTGTTATAGTTATACATGTAAACTAATCTAATGTACTTTTATTGAAGCATCTTTAGTACTAAACAAAAGACGAAATCTACTAAATTATTAATTAAATTCATACATTTCCTTATTACTTACGATTTATGAATAATTATTAAGAATTAGCAATCACATATATCATTAAATAAGCTGTTTTATACTATTGTTTAGTGCAATATTTTCACAAATGGAACTAGATAATAAATATTAATTTAAGGATATATTTACTGAATAATTTATCGTTTACTGAATATATTTTGAAATATCACATTATGCATTCATAATTTATAATTTATAATTTTAGATAAAAATTCATATTTCTGCATTGACTTGAGCTCTTCATTTAATTCTATATTTGTATTCTTTAGTAAATATTGAAACTATTTTTAATGATGGAACAACGTTAAGAATAGAAAAACTTTTTATAAATCTAATTGGTGTCCTACTATCTAAACTGTCCATCTTTAATTTTATAATTGCGGATTAATTTAAAAATATTTTTCGTAGCTGAACCACTATTTACTCTAGTATGTACCAGATGTTCTATGATATGCACAATCTGTTTATTATATATACAGATATATATATATATATTCATACTTTGAATTTATGAATATGTGACGCCTCTCTCGTCTCTCTCTCTCTCGTCTGTGTTTATGCCGTCATTTCTGCTACATGTTAACTTTTCTATTCTATACTATAAGTTAGGTATAATAAGGTCATCTCAGTATTGTATAGAAAAATACAGCAGATGGATGTTTTCTATTTTTCATTTATCATTTATCACAATATTACAGATTTAGGGAAGCGAATGATATCTGAAACTAAACTTGTTTTTATTTGCTTGCGGCTGTTAATTTTTACTCGGTGACCTACTAATACTGAAATTTTTCGACTAACTTATAATGAGTTATAGATCAACCGAAATGACTATCTTCTCTGTATCAAAGATAAAGTTTTGATGAAGGAATGCACTTATTCATTTTTTCTGATAGAAGTCATTAAAATAAATTGTTGGACTTATCTTACCCTCTTGAATGCGTACTTTAACGACGAATCGTTTGACTTCTATCTCATCCTGGATTATCTTATTTTCTCTATCGCTGGGTAACGTCATTATAAACATCCATAAATATATTATGAGCCTGTCCGTCACAGCTTATTGCTGACTTTTTAAAGCTCAGATGTGCGCCGCCTTAAAATAATTATCTGTTGGACGCGTGTTTCATCACAAATGGGCGGTTATCTACATTTTTTAGATCCCTATCTATATACGAGTTCTGCAATTTATTGTAGATAATTGTTTACTGTTGTGACTAACGAAGTCTTTATATGTAATATTATGTTTCAATATTTTAAATGTCACATAATATATATTTCTGTTGTCATTAAGCATCTTTAAGCATAGAACAATAAGATAGTTACTTTCTCTATATATTTAATATTTAAAAAATAGTGATGGTCATTTGTTTCTTTAACTTTTCAAGATCATTTAATTTAGTAAAATTGAATACTTAGATTTCCCTTCGCATTGAAAAACGTTCAATAATAACCTATTTTTGAAAAGAATACTAAACAAATTTATTAAATTGCGTTAAAAAGATCTTAAGTCCAATTTTGTATTTATATAAAGCTTTAATCAATGCTTATTTATATATAAAACGTCTAAAAGGTTATATCTTTGCTCAAAAGTCCATTTTATTATTACAGTCTTCTAAATTATTATTCTAGTGTTTTTGGGGTTTTTTACTGAACATTGTTGAGCCTAATGTAAAGATTTCATCCTAGGTATCATCCTATAGTGTATCAAAATAATATTAGTTTCAGGTGAACTTAAACATTTTAAGTAAATTTTTCAAGACATTTATATAATGTAAAATTAAGTATTTGTCTTGGAAATAATTCTTTTAGAAACGGAACAATATGAACATTACAATAAAATACGATCTAATCATTTTAGTTCCAATTTGCAGCCAATTATCTTTTTAGACAATTTGAGATTTTCCACTTTGCCCTCTCTACTACTTCTAAACATCATGTAGACACGGGCTTGGTGTATCAGTGCTCCATGGCGTACTCTATGCAGTCGGCGGGCACGACGGCTGGTCTTACCTCAACAGTGTCGAACGATGGGATCCCAGACAAAAGACCTGGTCCTTCGTTAGTCCAATGTCCATGCCCAGGAGTACTGTTGGTGTCGCTGCTCTTCAGGGAAAGTAGGTTTTTATCCCATCTTTGAATACAAAAAATCCAATTGATCTGTCGGTAGAATGTCATTAAATTGATTGACATGAATTCAAATATGTACAAATCAAAATAATTCAACATATTATGTTTCACTAAAAAATATTATCAATTTATTCTATAGCTATTGATAAAACAACACATTTTTATTGTAGTGAAATTTTTCCAATTCACTTTGTTGTAGATTATAGCGGGCTATTAAATATTGAAAGGAACAGCTACAATTTAAATTATTTCAAGAGACATTTAACATTTATCTTGAAATACTATTATATACGGTATTATATTCTAACTAAGGTGTTCAGTTGGCTTCATAAATTTTCTGAAAACTACAACAACAAAAAATGTCGGTTAATTAATTTTTTTTATAATAATTTTTACAAATCTTTTTATGCTCTTTGAAGTGATATATAATATTGTTATGTTATAAGTTTTATAACAGTTATAAAAAATTTAAATTAATACAAACAAACTGTATCTTATTAATATGTATAGAAAAAAAATTTTTTTTTAAATCTGAAAAATTGTATTGATGTAAGAATTGTTTATATAGCTCATAGTGGAAAATTCAAAAAAGTTATTTTATATTTATATGATATATAAATTATGATTTTTAACTCTAAAAGTTTGAGAAATATAAAGCATACTTATAATATATTTATGGAAGTATATCATATGTCATGCTATTTCCGTTAAATAAATTTAAAAAAAATGTATTATCAAATATGATATTTTTACCTTTCCTGTGTAAATTTTACATTGAAAATAATAACATATTGAAGAATGCAAGATAATGCCATATCTTTCTATTTTATAAAAGTATTTTATATTTTCTAACTGAACAAACTTCTAACCCAAACATTTTTCCTTTTCGGTATATTGAGTTGAATATTATGTACGTTTATCTATTAATTATAGTTTAATAGTTTAATACAAAAATGACATAAAACCATTATTTTTTAATTATTGATTTAAATCATAAATATTGTATTCATAGAAATAGATTGTCCGCGCTCTCTCTTACCTAGAAGAAACATCGACAATGTTTTACTATAAAGCAAATGGCATCAAACAATTTTCCTGCGGCTATGTCAAATTACAACTTATATGTTTATTAGCATTAATCGTCGATACGGCAATATACTACTCATATTTCATTAGTAGTAAACAAAATATAACTCTGAAAAATAATAGTTAAATCAATATGTAAAGGTCTTCTATAATGATAGATTATGCCATAATTTAGGTATAGTAACATATAGATAAATAAGTATATTATGTATTTTGCTAAAGATATCCTCGATTTCTTATAATACTATGCATTGAATCATTAGGAAATATTTACTAAATAAATTATACAATAAAATATACTAAAATAAAAAAGTAAAGCTACTGTACTCCGAAGCAATAGTCTTAAATAAGTAATATGGAATTCTATATAATACACTAATGCCTATACTTTATGACTTTTTTGATAATTAATCAAAAGTATATAAAAAAACAGTTGGACAAGAAGTATATTTGTACTCATAATTTTCAAAAGTTAATCCAGAATTATGTACATAAAAGTGAAAGAGATTTTTTGTAGCTATTCTACGATTTTTGAGAGTTGATTAGAATTATATACATTACAGTTATTAACTAAGTATCTTTCTGTTGTATGATCTTAAATACTTAAATCAGAATTATGTACAAAACAGTTCGAAATAAAATATTTTAATGCTAATAGTTATACAGTTACAAAGTACTAAATAATACAAAATAGCACTCAAATGTGTTTAAAATATAGAAAATACTGT
>JAYRBW010106280.1:0-18815 GCA_036023295.1 Invenusta paracnida
TTCGGGTGGGGGAAAAGTAGTATTAAACTGTATACAATATGACGAAGAGTGGCAACTCTGTGATTAATTACTCTATGATATTTCCATTAAAATAACTGAATCCTGCTAGATTAGTATATGCTTTTACTATAAGAAAATGGTAAATACCTATGCTTTATCGAAGGATGGTTCTTTATAACATAACACGAGTCTTATTTTTACATAAATATAATTAATACGCATTGATTTAAAATGCTTCTCTTTACACAGCTTTACTGTTTATGTAATATTATTTTATTACTTGAAATATTTGAATAATGTATCGATTGATGTTTATTTCAATATAATATTATATTCTACGTTTAAAAATCAATTTTCTCTAAAGCATAGATTATTACATTTAATTATTATTTGGAGAAATGGATTCATTAAATTAAATTATTTAAAATTATTATTTTATCAGAACAATTTATTAGTCGTTGATGCTTACCGTGACAACGTAATACTATTTTGAAATCATGCATTTGTTAAATTGTTTGACAGCGATCGTATTATTAGGAAATAAAATGTGTATACTATAGGTTCCTTATATTATATTACAAAGACATTAATTGTTTATCAACGAATTATAATTACTTAATTTGTTTTGAAAATCAAGATTTGTTATAGATATAAAATGTAAATATATTATATTTTATTTACTACGCAAAAGATATTATACTTTATTTACCTTTGTTTTATTTCTATAAAAATCTAAATATTAAACAAAAAGTATGTATAGACGTAAAGTGATAACATTCTAATAAACTAGTTAACACGCTTTTAATTTATTTCTTCTGGTTGTTATAATACGTGTAATTTGAGTAAAACCGGATATCTTGGATTTCGACTGTTTCGATATATTATCCTGCAATCATGAGAAATTTGTCATTACGAGATAGTACAGAGAAATGACAAACGTTTGAGGCTGCGGGAATCTATGATTACGGTAGACAATGTAGTCTGTTCTTCTTTACCTGAAAATAATGCAAATGGATAGAATTTGGTGAGTTTCTTTATTTTAATAAAATAACAAATTAAAAAAGGAATGCGTCTTTTCCATTGAAGCTTATACGATTAAGTTGAATAAAAAATGTGTTTCTTCTGAATATGACACAATTGTTTTAGAGCACATTAAGCACTGTTACGGTTCGATAATTAATAAGACAAAAGAATTAAGATTTTAGGTAGTTTTTATAATTGTTTTATTTGATGTGTTTTAATCTTCGTGGGTAATTGTTAGTAATCACGTTTTTGTTTTGTTTTAAATGATGTCGATAATTAGTTTTACAAGCTGTAATTGTATATATAGGTTTAATTTATGCCTAATATAAGTACTATTTGTCTTATTTTAGTCCAATATATAAAAGTACAGCCAGCATAGATTTTCATGTTGGCTCAGTCACTGTACTTTGCATTCAATAAAAACAGATACATATTTTCTTCCCTTATTTTATAACTCTGTTTGGATATGAAGCGATCTTTTGGAAACTATTTATATGATACACTTTGTGAACATTCACTGAACAGCTGTTGATCCTTCAGATTGCTTGGGCTGCTAACCATGCCAATGCGCTGAACATCGTCGACTAGTTTCTGTCAAAAACTGTCCCTTTTTGCACTGGTTACTTGCCCTTTTTATTTGTGTGTGTCCTCAGACTCCTTTCTCTAACTACTATAAGATATAGGTATACTGTGAAATTCCTTGTATTATAAGGTCGCATTGGTGTAAATGTTGAACCTCCTTTTTGCTTAAAAACTGTCTTTTTGTAGTATTTTCTCGTATATATATAATTGCTATCCCCCAATAACTTTCGATATTAGTATAGTGCATTTAAAAAATATATATGTATCACTTATATAAATTGCATGTGCATTATAGTGAAAAAACATTAACATAATATATTATGTTCAGCTGGTGTAGGTTTAGTTCAATTGATAAATATTCGATGGTACATTTCGTCATAATCGGACAAGTGATGTCAAACCAAGGATTCCTATATATAGTAATCCTTGGTCAAACTAAGGGCGTATGTTCCATTCACGCCAGCAGCATTCGCTTGACATATGTATAGGAATATAAGGCTATTATTCTTTGTATAGGTACATTTTGTCATCGATATGCAGCGTTTTATAGTTGGAATTTATTTTTCTCTTCTCTTCTCTTCTCTTCTCCCATCAATCCTTTCAATTTCTCTTCTTCAGACCACTGCACTGGGAATCCACTTATATCACGCAGTTATTCAGAAATTGGGAATCTTGGAAGCAGACTATTTCGACCTTGAATTTGTCAACCACGAAGGCGTCCGGGTAAGAAATTAACTCACATAACAACACTATATATAGTACTATATCTCTTAGCGATTGTAATGAGTTTGTTTAAATAAGATTATGTGAAATTGTAGTTTGAAATTTTGAGAGTCAATTATTTTACCTCTTATAGTATTTATTTTTGTACAATCCATTCATTTACCAATTTTCTTATAAACTCATTGATAACAAAACTTTTTTCGGAGAGCAAGTGAAATTTAAAGGGACTATAAATTACATGTATTACAATATTTATTGTGAAATTATATAACATATTTTTAGACGTCAGGCGAAATGGCAACATGTATGAAAATAGAAGGAATGACTCACGTCATGTCGAGATATTTGTTATAAATGTCAAGATATTTTTATATCGAGACATAACATTTTATTTAAATGTAAAGTAAATGAAACACAAAGTAGAAAAAACCGAAATTAGAAATTTAAATAGTTATTATTTCTCCTAAAAGTTCTCTTCGGCTTAGCTTTAAATAGAATTGCTGTATGCACAATTAATAATTAACTGTGTTAAAAAACTTTAAATCTCTCAAAATTTTAATCAAAAATTTTATTTTGACTTTATAGTCAAATTTTAGTGCCATTATTTTCTTCAAAACACAATATCGTTAGATTTCGGTTAAATATCACCATAGCTACTACCTGTGCTGATTATGAAGTCTATTCGATTTAGTGTCCATAATTTCCTGATTTATTGTTAATTGTTGCTGTATAATATGAGGATGCAGTACAGACTGACTCGAGGTTGGCGATATAGTACAAAGGTGCTAACGGTAAAAAAAACTCCGGTTGTAGCGTGCTGTTGCTAATTGAAGAGAAGAACGGAAGGATATAATAAAACATCCCTGTCAACATATTTGTAATTAATACAAGGTCTTACTAGTTTAAAGGATTCTGGCCGTCTAAAGCAGCCCGGGAGATGATTTCATATGCCTTACAAAGTTTACACTGTTTGCCATCAAATTTAGAACACTATACGCACAGATAGCCGTGAAATACGTCGCATAAATGTCTTCTTTTAATTCCTATAAATATCAGTTAGTAATACCATTGCTAAAAAAATTGATACCAAAGATAGCTAAGATTTCAGATCTGTAATTAGTTCAGTAGGTTGTGAATATAAGACGTTACTCAATGTAGATGTCCAAACTATTCATTACAATAACGTATTATCATTTGGATAGAAAAATATTGCATTTTTGTTGAAAATAGCATTTATGGTTAAGAGTTATAATTTAAATCTGGGAACTAACTAAATCTTGTCTTTAAAGGTTTTCTATAAGGTTGGGTTTTGCTTTTCAATACAGCACTCTCTCTCTCTTTCTCGCTCTGTAGTGTTGGCTGGACCACAGCAAAGCGTTGGTGAAACAGGTGGGCTTCGGAAAGGACCTCGTTTTCCGGTTCGGCGTCAAGTTCTACACACCACATCCCAATCTCCTGGAGGAGGAGCATACACGGTAAGGAAGAGTAGTGGTGGTGGTGGTGTCTATAGCGAGTCAATGCCTATAACTAGTGATACATTACCTATCAACATACACATGGTAACAATATATCGATTAGTCGTAGTCCTTGGGCATACGAGTGCGCCATCGAGTAAATCTAGTGTAGCTGTAGTAAGCAGTATAACAATGCTTACTTCATGTGCGATAAATACTAACACTGCAAGGTTAATGGATCTTATTCATCATGACTTAATTTAAGGCAATTTCAATTAGTTTATACTTAACAGATAATGTGTATATAATAAATGTGTAATAGTAATATATACTTGACCTTTATTTCGTAGCTAACTAAGGATTTTTGGATACAGATTCTGAATTGAACAGGAATCAGAGATATAATAATATTAATAAATTATATAAATATGTTAATTATATATATATATTTTTTGTTAAACCTTTTCCTCTATACATAGTAATAATTGTATGTAATGTGGAGCTAATTTTATTATTATTAAATTAACCCTAAAATAAATCGTTTTATGTCCATATTCTGTCAAACTTTGTATTCTAGGGATGCTCATGTACATAAACCATGTATGAAGCGAAACTTGGGTCTTTGAAATAAACTTGTACCGTGAATTATTTCTGGTCGTTTTTACGGATTAGAATACCTGCTTTGTACAATACCTCATTATTAAATGAATCTGTAAATTTGTCTCGCTGCAGCTATAGACACTGTTGTCACAAAATGTTTTACTCGAGAGCACGTTAGTTTTTGCGTATATATATGAATAATGTAGCCTTTGCTCTGTGATTTATTATTCGTAACTCGAACAGGGTATAGTCTTGATGTTCAAATTATATATGTATAAATCTATGTAGATTATGTAGACGTCCTTTTAATGCATTTTCTCGAGTGATCTCAAAATTGAACTGTACATAATAGTGCAAGCGATAAGATATTCCCCCGAGACCCAAGAAGATGTAATAATAATGGGGATGATTTTGCAGTAGTCCAAATAAGTCAGGTAATATGTCACTACAGTGTTATAGTCAGGCCGTTATATTATATATAATATTCTACCGTATAGTAAGATGGGAACATCATGTCCCGACGTTTCAGAGTTCCTCAGTGGTTGGACGAGTTGTTTTCACACCTCGTGTGAGTTTGACGGAAATTGAGGCTGACTGCATCATTGAGCAAGCTTGGAGGGGGGACACAACTCAACTCCGTCCCGAATTCTTTGGCCTTTCTTGAACTGATTAGATTATAAGATGGCGAAAAGTCGCGCTCTTTTATACTCTAGTGGATCACTCTAAAGGGATTTTCGGACTGGCGAAGGGTGTGTTAACGAGTTGTACTTACTCTATTTTGTTCCAATTCCCTGAGCATGCATAGACACACACGCTCACACACGGGCAGAAAGTCTCTTTTTCGTCTTCAACAAGAATTTTACCGCTTTCCTAGGTAGGTAGTCAGTGGTCACGATATCGTACTGTAGCTACATAAAGCAAATATGTTGAGAAATGTTACTTCTGTAATGTTGTAATAATAGTAGTTGTGCGGTTTGTTGTTGCTGTGTTTTGTTCTCTCTTTTTTTGCGGGAGGGGCTGTTTCTCTGTAATTATATAATAGTCAAAAGAAGAGAGGGAAAAGAGGCCGTCCAAAGGACATCCATCCATAAGTGATGACGGGATAATTTGTGGTGTGCGAGCACTACAAGAGACTGAATATGGTGGCTTCAACGGCAGCTGCACCGTCTCTTGATTCAATAAGGGCCTCATTATTTCCCTAATGGATCGAATTACCTTTCCTGCCCAAGCTGTGTGGCCAGGCATTGTAGAGCAAGGGGGGGCGAAGTCGTCACAGTATCTTCAAGGTTTTCTCGACTATTTCTGTATTTTGACCTCAACAACAAGCAATACTTATTTAAGATAGTTTTGTCCGGTTTGATTGGCGTATTTTTGCGAAATAATGTTGTACTTTGTTATTTCCTGTTTTCATCAGGGATTACGCTGGAGCAATAAGTATTGTTTTACAGCGGATGTGTCCAATATTTAGGGAATAATATCGTAGGCCTGGTTAGACACAAATGTAGGGTTAACTATTTTAAGTTAACTCTTATAACTTGGTTATGTTGATTGATCCTGATAGATTTATCTCTAAAGCAATCCTATTGAGACTAAAAGGAATGGTGTGACCATTCTGGGCTTTCTGGGGAAAAGCAGGACGGAAGAATATTTGTGATGATTGTTGAAGTATAATATTTCATAAGAAGATTTGATAAACTTGGTGAATTTTTCTACTTAATGTATTTTAAATGATACTTGGGTTTTAGTGGAATGAGAGGTTTAATGTTAACACGGAGTTTCAGTAATATGTTCCAGTTTTGATATTGCATGATTTTGGGTAAAGGAAAAAAAATTCTATTCCGCTTTTAATATCGATTAATAGTTTGATCAAATAATCGATATTTCACTTGTTCTAGTCGAACTAATTGGAAGAAATTGATAAAACTTTCCTATTTATGAGTCGAAGAATATTTGTAGGAGTCACTCAGGTGTGTAATCCTGATTATGGTGCTTTAAAGCAATGAAACATCATTTTATCAAAGTAAACGGTAACATTCTTTCCCCTGATCTGGAACCTCCTCTCTCCCTCTCTCTCTCTCTATCTCTCTCTCTCTCTCTACATATATAATATTCTGATATGGATGGATGGATAGAATTCCTGCACAGTAATTATGTAGTAATGTCTTGCTCCTCGCCTGATGAAACTTATCATTATTATTATTTTTTTTAAAGGGCGAAATAAAGGCGGCAACACAGGAAAATAGTAAACTAGCCTCATGACTGGGATGTACTCTAGATACTCCTAACCTACCTTTAGGACAACTATGTATATAGACCCAGACTTGGAATTGAGTTTAGTTAGTAGTGGCTCAACTGAATCCTTGTCTCTTGTTAATATCTACCTTGTATTGATTACCGTTGATTGCCAGACTCCAGGCATATGTCACTAAGTGTTTCGATGATCGATTAGCCTAGCGTGTTGCGTCGCTTTACTCGCAATACCATACTGATGCAGACACTTATAAAAGATTGGACTAAAAGTTTTTTTATACATAATTGTTTTGTCTAAAATGATACCATATCTATATATTAATTAACTGCTGGAAGAATTATTTCCCAAGAAGGTTTCTGCTTAGGAAGTTCTCCAATTAATGCGGGAAACGTTTTTACTCGTTTATTTAAATTATCTTGGTCATATTTGTTTTTAATTATCTTGGAATTGAGTTAAATTTATCGAAAGTATGTTTCTGTTAGAACATGTGCTGTTGTATAAAGAAATTATTCCTTCCTATGTATATCAACAAATTGTCATTTACCTATGTAAAAAGTGTTAAATCTTTTATCGCGAAATATTTCAGATATATCTTCTATTATTATAGATTGCCTTCAACGAATTGTAACCGATTTGTTATCGATAGGAAGGCTATACTTGATGATACACAGCGCTAGGAAAAGAGCTATCTTTCTCCGTTCTAATAAATAATTCGTTAATTAGTGTATTGACCGCTAACCACTCACTAGTCGATGATCTAAACACTACTATTTTGCCTATATATGTAGATTCCTTACTTTTGCTAACAGCCAAACTATTTTGCTGCTTTTATTTTAATTAATGATTAATGATATTTTGTATGAAAATATTTAATTAATACATTGAAATTGACTTATTAATTAATGCATTAGAAGTAATTTATTTAATACTATACATGTGTGTGTGTGTACTGTCATGACATTATGTTTTTCTATCTGTTTGAGAGGCTTGTTTATATAGTGATGAACTTTGAAATAAAAACTTACCTATTTAGAAGAGCTAGTTTTAATTATATTAAATCTATCAGGCAGTGCGCAACCTGCGCTTTTAGCGGTGTATACTTTTTGTAATTAATTATGTCGGCTGGTTATTGTTAGGTTGTCATAGTAATGCTTCTTCTTTAATGAATTATAATTTATTAAATTGATATGATGTATACGCCAATACTTAAAAACTTGACTGACACAAGGTTTTCCTTCTAAAATCGTACTACTAACATAAATTAAACGTTACTTTCATACTTTGTCTTCTTTTTGGAAATTATTACAAACTTAAATATAATATAACAATATGACATTTATTGTTTATGGGCCAAAAACGTGTACTTAGGCTATCTGAGAATAACAGCAATTTCCACAATTATGTCTAAAGTACTTCGTGACGTCTTATAGCTTATCTTATTTTTAACCATTTTATCAAAATTTGATACTGAATTTGTCTGTAAATTGTTTCATGGAGATGTTCATTCTTGGCGCGATAATCGGGGATTTTCTCCAAATGTTATGTCTTTCTTTTTGTGTGTTCAAAAGAAGCCTAGAATTTATTTCAAAATTTGAATTCGTGTTAAATATATATCGGGAATCCATGTACGGGCGCATGAATGTTTAATCAGATTGAAAAAAAAATGGGAACGTCAAATGATTGTTTGGATGGAATATCGTATACATATAGACATCACAATATGTTATGCTGATTTAATGATAAAAATGTTGGAAACTTTCTAGGAAAAGCAGAACATAGTAGATACATATATTTATTTAGTGGTCTCGGGAAAAGTCAATATTTCTAATAAATGTTTTACTATAGGCAGGTATACAGGTTACAGCTTGCTTATACCTACATATAGGCAGTCATATTCCGTGATTTATTGCGCAAGGAATTCTAGGTCGATCGGATTTTTTGTTGTTTTACCTTGTGACAGATTTTGCGGTCGGTCTATTTTTATGTCTTTCAGTTCTTTTGATAGCGATTATCATATATTTAAAGTATATGAAAATATCATCTCGCTGTAAACTATAGCTGGATTTCACGAAGGTGATGGCGGTAAAGATAATATATCTTATTACACACACACTGTAAGAGCTTTATATTAGTATTGATCTTTGCAACTATTGTACTTATGCGTGCCTATACTATGTACATATATGGCCATATTAAGATGAGATTCTATATTATGCTCCAAATCTTACTCTTCTTGTACTCAAGTGCTTTGAACACAGTATATTTGGATCATGTTTTTGCCGTTCATCTTCCATGTGCCTCTATAATGAACCTTTTGAGTTATCTTAATTATTTATCCCTGTCTGTATAGCATTTGCGCTGTCTTTTTAAATCAAGCAAATGGCAGTGTCTTTTCCTAAACTGATACATATTGCACATTTTAGAATCATATCTATTGTCACAAGTCTTATGGTCACGTGAGGGGTTCTTTAAAATCCTCTTTGTACCAAAAATGGGCTGATTAACAAAAATAATTAAAATCGTTGATATATGAAAAGTTAAAGTTTTGATTACTATCTAAATACAGTACTCCCCTTTAATTGGAATATTTATAATGTGGGAAATGTAGTGTGCGTCATTGTAAAGTTTTTCTTGGTAGATATATATTTATAATATGTGTTCGAAAAGTAACGCAATTCAAAGAAAAACACACATTATTCATATAGAATTAAATATATTATAAAATAATTAATATATAAATCAAGGAATCTTTGAGTATAATGCTATGCTGTCAGCTACGCATATTTGTATATGTTTTAATTGGATTAATTTGATGTCTATATGAAGTATATATGATGTATATATGAATTTAAATTTATGCTGCCATGCCATGTAAATGTTTCCTATTTAATTTCAAATTATGCATGATGTATTCTATATAAGAACGTGTGTGTTTAGACATCTTCATATATTCAAGCAGCTAAAAATAATGCATAAAGAGAATTGAATCCTCAAGTAGATTCACCAGCAAATTCCACAATATTGCGCTTAGTAAATAAATTTAGAGCAACTGCGATCTGTACACGATGCAAAGAAAAGTGGGCGCCCATCTCTAGAAGAAGAGAGAATTCTAGAAATACCTAATGAAGTCTTCTAAAAAATCACTTCGAGAAGTTTCTCAACAAACAAGGGAACCCCACTGGCTTGTGTTCATAAAGTGGTTAGATGTGTACTCAAATTATTTCCATAACAGACAAGGGCTATTCGTGAAATGAAAGATGAAGGTCCTAAAAGTCGTATTTTATTCTGTGAGTGGATTTTGGCTGTAAAAGTAATGATGATGAAGATTTCTTGAGCATGTATTTTTTCTCACACTGAAGCATGGTTTAATCTCAGTGGTTTAGTCAGCTCTCACAAAAGCAGATGTTCGTCATCTGAAAACCCTGATCAGGATATTGGAAACACCTTTAAATTCTCAAACAATTATTTGTTGGGCAGCAATGTCAGCAAGGCGAATATTCTCTATTTTCTTTAATGAAGTTGTAAACTCAGAAGTCTATAAATCTTTTATTGAGCAGTTTGGTTTTAGATTTTTCAGAAGAGGGGATCAATCCAGCAGGGTTCTAACAGGATGGCGCTACAGTCCACACTTCAAATACATCACAACATATCTTAGGCAATATATAGGTTCACATTGGTAATGAACTATTTTCTCCTTGTTTCCCAGACCTAAATCCATTAGATTTTTATTTATGGTGTTACTTAAAAGATCGTGTTTTGATTGGTGCAACAATTGGTTCCCTGAAAACTATCATTTCATATGAAATTGAGGCTCTCTCACGAAACACACTTCATAAAGTTTCTTTGAATGTTGTTAGATGAGCCAGTCTCTGCATATCGGACATATTTTGTAAATTATTTTTTACATAGTTAATCATTCATTATATAATATGTAATTATTCTTTAATAATATATTCTTATATTAATATTCTTTTACTATTTAATTCAACTTTGGTTATAATATATGTATATAAATACTGTTGTGTGATTTTCTTTGAGTTGCGTTACTTTTCGAACACCCTTTATACATTACTGTCAAAAGCAGACATAGTTTTACATGTTGCACAATGTCACAAGTGTTATGACTCTGTTAGCTGGAGTAGAAAGACTATATAAAAAAGGGGTGGGGGCAGGAGATTCTTGTTTTGGTGATAAAGTGAAGCGCGCATATATATATATATAACTGTACAAAAAGTAAATAAATAAACACCTTTTTTTTCAATATGCCGCATAAATCAATCAGTATATGCTTGCCTTTTATGTCCCATTGGTTATTTAAAAGCTCTCGTCTGTTGTTCTTTTGTGCTTTCATCGTTTATACTTTGGATTTGTCGGGGAGAGGATCAATTATTTAAGGGCCTGCCCTCCTTCATTAAGCTCAAAATTTTCCTGGACTGCATGCTAATATATACTATCCACTGAATTCTACATTTTATATAATGTATGTATGTATAATATATAAGTACGTGTGTATTGTTGTAGTTCTTGATTGTAGCAGAATAGTGCAGTCCATTTTATGTTAATATTTAATCATTATATTTCGCCAATTGTATACAGGAAAACTCATAACATTATATTACTATATATTCTTCTTATCTTTTATGTAAAATAACATTATTTTATCAGAAAGTATATAGGCATTATAGTTGAAGCAATAGAGTACTTTTATACTGGCAATAAACCGCTTCCTTATACATATTCAGCATCAACTGCAATAATAATGTTTAATTAGTTTTGCTGAATGAATCAGAATCATATAAACATATTGTATTATTAGGATTATGTATTAAAATAATAAACTATTTATTAGGTGTAATTATATATTATTATATATATAGCTTTTCAGTGGTATAGGTAATATATTGCATAGATATTTATTCTATTTTGCGATTCAAACGCATCTGACAAACATCTCATCTGCTTTATTAATGGTCCATTTTAGAATGTGCATTAAATTTCGCACATTAAATTTTAAGCTTACTATTCCTGGTACTCTATTTTTCATAATAGGATGCTTCAGTGTTGAATTATATTGTTAAGATATATATATGTGTGAATGTATACTTACAAATGATTTTTTCCCCCCAATTTGATTGGGAACTTAATTATTAGACGGCATCAATATAAAAACATATAATTTGACCTCGAAAATGTAAGGCCAGAATCGAACTAATAAAATTTTTTTAGTCAAATAAAAAGCCACGTGCATAATAATTAAATGGATTATATTTATTAAGGTTATAATATTCCAAGATAGTTACACAAAATTGAAGTCTATAAGATTAAAAGGTCACTTTTCTTAGAACCTAAAGATTGAATCAATAAGACTGACACAAGTCAATGAAAACTTATTGAAACGAAATGGACTTCTCTTATTAAAGAGTTACAAGCCATAGTAAATGTTTAAAATATTCAATTATTTTGTTCAATTTTTCCCCCAACACGCTCGATGATTCCGTTACTACTCAATGAGCTTTCAAATATTCGAACCTGATTGACTTGGGCTCATAGTAGGCCTACTCCATTAATATACCTTCTTAAATGTCCATATCTGATATTGCATCGTTGATGCTCAGTATTATTTTTGACTTGACTGTGCCTCCGCATCCCATCCCATCGCGTCTGAGGGTATGGTATGTAAGATTCAACACAGTACTAGAATGTCAGACTAATTCTACGCTTAAACTCATTGTGTTTTTTTTTAATTCGGTAATGTTCTTTGTAGTATTAAAAAAATATCGAATTCAAATAGCAATAACATATAATATGTAAGTGGTATTACAAATTAATTGTACGAGGTGATATATTTCCACCCCCCCCCTTTCAGCTACCTCTTCGCGCTGCAGATCAAACGAGATCTTCTGGACGGCCTCCTCATCTGTAGCGACAACACGGGAGCTCTTCTCGCCTCCTATATTGTCCAAGGTGAGGTCACGTGACTCGGCCTGCTCGCTAATCTTTTCACTAACCTTTTTTTGTGTGGTTTAGATTTGAAGATGTAACTTTATTGTAGTTGGAAGAGATTATTATACATCTGGAGAAAAAAAGGTATAATATTATAATAAAACTAATGTAATTGTATTAAATTTTTAGTTAGTGTGGAAATAAGTCTTTAGACATGAATTATTATGTGATAATTAATAAGTTAATCAAATATTTCGGACATTTGTTGAAGAAGGTAATAATAATTCTATCCCCCCCCCTTTTCTCGATCTTTTCTTCTTCTTTTCCTTGCCATATTATATTGTCCAGGCTCTGATACTTGTGCGAGTGATTTGATCACTATAAC
The DNA here is from genome assembly GCA_036023295.1 of Invenusta paracnida. NCBI lineage: Eukaryota > Metazoa > Platyhelminthes > Proseriata > Coelogynoporidae > Invenusta > Invenusta paracnida. Next base: position 12,962 of record JAYRBW010106280.1, read on the forward strand.
TACAGCGCAGCCATACTCTCTCTACCCCTCGTCCATATACCCACCATTACATCGGTGGCAGTTCCGCGTCATTATTCGGTTGAACACACCGAGCGATCTCGATGGAAGGAACCCTCAAGACAGACGCCTTCTCTCCCAGCTGTGTGGTGTCTAGTCTTGTGTGTCAGAGTAAGTCGAGGACAACACACACCCTAGTGAGCCCTCGCTCCATTTAGAACAACAATTCGAGCCAACAGCCAGTAAGAATTGCAAGGCTCCTTCTAGTTTCGTGTTGTATGTCCCATTTGCTCGGGTGACTGAACGCTCTATAAGATGTCTTGCGGTTTGGTTGACTGGTCCAATCTTTCTCCATAGTTAACTCTCGTTTTTTGTTGCTCGATTCAACCGATAACGTCGTCGGTTTAGGGCTTGAATCAACGATCGTTTTGTAGTTAGTCAGTCAAAATGCAGTTCTTTATCGAGTTCGGATCTCTCGCCCTGCATTTCATATTTTTTTGGGGGGGGGTTCATTTTTTTTTTTTGTCGATTCGATGATGACTCTCTCTCTCTCTCTCTCTCACTCACTCTCTTGTTGTTTAAAGTGCATTTGATAGAAAATTATAATTCACGTTTAGTTGGTATACTGGAAGAATTAGGTGCTATTATGCGCTTGAAATCTACTCGGTGCGGTATCGATATTATAATCCTAGTTTTGTTTTCTGTTTACAGTACAATAAGACTCGTATATATCATCTGGAGTCTTGGTGGTGGTGGTGGGCTTTCTGAAATAATGTTGTTCTTTTATTCTGAATAGTAGGATTTTTGTTCCAAGCCATAAACAAGTTCCACAAAATATGTTTTAAAGCAGGCAAATTAAATATATTTACAGCTTATTTTGTACATTTGGTTCTTAAGAACCTCTACAGAGCAACTATTCTAATATTTATGGAATTATAATAACGTTTGAGAGCATTTTTATTTTGGGTTTTTTTGTAATAAAAATGTTAGAAAAATTCCTGTGTTTACCTCCTATTTGCAAACATTACTATTGCCAAACCTGACCACTATTCGACGGTAGATGTTCGATATAATGCTCGCTTCGGATTTTTGGAAGAGTCTCATGAAAACATTAACAACGGATTAATTGCATAATTTATTCTCCAAATGATGATGAAACTGTATTACACAGGGCAGGGGCCTGATAGCGGTAGGTATAAGGCAGGGCTGGTATTAACCAACTGTGTATTTTATGCTATCTATCAATATGTATACCTAACTAGAGATAGAGAATAACATTGGGTTTCATTTGACCCAAGAGTCCCCGGGGACCTATCTGTGTTTGATTTCGGTTACTTCTATCGTCTCCTTTGGGGTGCATTTGGCTCACTGTTTATGGCTGACTAACTGTCTACTATGTATGTATTGTATGTATATTAATTATCGTTTATATGTTTGATTGTAGTTTATATAATGCTGATGATGCATTGATCTATTTTAAGAGCAAGCATGTATGTCAAGGATTCCTATTAAATGGCCGTAAAATTTGACTCAGTTTTGAGGTTTTAATGATTTAGACATTTTAGCAGATCCTTTATGTGTATTTTCTACTGCAATGTGGATATCTGTTAACTTTAATAGAACTGGCGTATTAAAAGAGTAATATAATAACAACATGTCTCTTTTATTGATAAACATGTTATGCTGCTCTAACCAACTTTATTAATAACTCAGCGTATAAGTTAGTAGAGTTACTTCCTATTGTCGTAATCTCTAGAATTGTTATAGGTTTTTAAACATGGTAATAACTATTATTTTAAAGATAGATACCTATAAATCGATCTAATAATATTTTAAAATCTTCTCAATTACCTTCTCAATTAAATTTCGTCATACATTATGCATGGTAATCCTTGCTTAATTGATTTAAATCAGCTTCAGTTAAGCGTAATCTTCTTTGAAGTGGTTTGACATTGTTTTGATGCCTAATCCGAATTACTCCTACAAAGCAATTGCTTCTATTTGCAGCATTTTGGATTAAATTAAAACCGACAGTAAACTCATTTTTTTCTAATCTACTGCTGGTTCGTTTTAGCATACGCATACAAAGTATTGTAAAAACCGAATGTTAACACTTTTTGTAAAGAGTAAGACAGTCTTAAAACTAAAACTTCCCGCTTAAGACCCAATATAAACTCCCCCACTGTCTTAACAATTTTACGGTTGATATTATACAGAAGGAGTATTTCCATTTATAAATATGGATCACTTTTGCGAATTTATTGTAGGAGTAGCAATTAATAATTAATTAATGTATGCCGTTTAATACTGCCATGTAGCTATTTATCTAGCCTCTATAAAATATCAATTTAAAAATCAATAACAGTGTTAGTGGATATTATAGGCCTTTTTTAACACAAATACAATTGATTATATATTTTTTACACATACCACTATTATGCAGTAAGTATAACTTTAGTGGGAGGTTGCACACTTGTTAAATGCTTTAGTATCAATTACTAGTTGAACTTTATATGATTTGGATGAAAAAATGTTGTACTACATTTATCCATTAGTTACCTATCCAAGATAGTTATATTCATTTATCTGAAATTTGTTTAATTACAACAAGCTTTTTCTGTTAATAATAGCAACATGATACATAGGAAATCAATAAAACAAGAATAAATAATGTTTTACTCTATGTTTTTAATGAATTCTTTCACAATAATTATAAAATTTAGATATTTTCTCCCCTTATTTTAGAATAATAGTATGAAAACAATGCTTTGAATTATTTTTTTAACACTTTCTGGCCATATTATTTGATATTGTAGGTGTGTGTATATATATGTTTTGTATATATGATATTTAGGTAGACATATAATCAGTAATTAACATATTGATGAAATGACAGAATTTCTTTGATTTATTCATGAGAAACTATGGTTTGGGCCAGCCTTCCATTTGCGTGTTACTTCAAACATAATTGTCTGTGTATGTGCAGCCAAATTGCAGTCTATATACTATGATAAATAACTCTATATAGTACCTACATATAGGTACATAATATATTGTATGCAACACATAATTCATGTTTGAAAAACAATATATTATATATATTCTACTTGTTCTATATTATAATTTTAGCATACTTACATAATAAAATGCTTTTTTCCTTCCCATAAGTATTTATACGTTCTCTGATAGAGAATTACATAACACTATTTTCTGTTTGTCTTAAATATAATATATCCTTTTTACGGTAGGTTCTGTAGCTCTGGATTTAATTCTTTTAATACTGTACGAGTATAGTTAGTAATCAGTATTTTTGCTATAATCTAAATATGTCCAGGTTATGCAGCGGTCAAGTCAGAGAAGATAAATGTATTATTTTTTGTTTTATTGAGGTAAATGCATATAATTATTATTGTTGTTTTTATTTATAAGTAAATTCACCGACTTTGAAAGAAATTTGCGTCTTGACATGATAATTGAATTGCGTCATCCAGGACGAAATTATGTCAAAACGTAACGAATGGTCAATTGTATCAAAATATTGACATTATTTTTCTTTATTATAATATAATTGAAATAAGGACCAAGTATAATATATAATAAAACAACGTACCGTTTTTTCCCATTTTTTTCTCGTTTTTCCACGTACTCTGACAGTAATGTTTCAAAGTGAAAATATGTACATCGCTCACTGTTCCAATTAAGTATATGTAAGGAAAGGGGGGGTGGTGTGTTTTATTGAGAGTTTTGCAATTCATAGTAATACACTTGGTACCTACCTATTTCAGTTATACATATATAGTAATGTGAAATAATGTGGTTAGTTTTGATCCCAAAGAAATGATTACGTTTTATCCTTCCCCAATCGAGGACAACTATCGGCAAAGGTTACGACTAAATTGCACCTACAAATGAAACACTATATAATAAGTCAGAATACAGAATTGGATAGAATTTGTAATGTCACCATAAAGAGAGATTTCTATAGATTTTCCGATTTTGGAGATCTAGTTATAATCACGGTGACCATTTGAGTGACCTTCAAAATGTACGGACACCTTAACTATTTAGTTACTATTAATATTATATTATAGTCATTTCAGTTTAGTAAGCAACAGATAGTTTTCGATAGTACTACTAAAGAGATAACACGTGATGCTTACTATCAGTTTGAATGGCATTATTATTAATATAGACTGTCGTTGGATCCATTTTTAGTGGGATTTTCTTTTCAGACCCTCGAAAAGAGGGGGAAAATGCTCGTAACACATAATCTGCAGTTCCTGAAGTGCGCGACAACACACAGAACCGGCTACTGTGTATTTGTAAAAGTAGAGGAACTGATGGAGTACTCTGCTTTTAGTTGAGTTGATGAGGGATAGGCCAGGCGTAAGTCATGACATCCTCCATGGGACTCAATGATCGTAACACGTGATCTGCAGTTCCTGAAGTGCGTGACAACGCACAGAACCGGCTACTGTGTAGTTGTACAAGTAGAGGAACTGATGGAGTACTCTGCGTTTAGTTGAGTTGATGAGGGATAGGCCAGGCGTAAGTCATGACATCCTCCATGGGACTCAATGATCGTAGCACATGATCTGCAGTTCCTGAAGTGCGTGACAACGCACAGAACCGGCTACTGTGTAGTTGTACAAGTAGAGGAACTGATTTCATGACCCCATGTTATGACATCACTCTACCCCCCTCCCCTCCACTGATCGTCCGCGCTCGAAATATGAAAGAGAGAGAATATGATGTAGTTCATATCATTTAAAAGTCGGTCATTGGATATAGGGGATATAGGGTGGGCGCTCTTTACCCCTGTATTTGTGAGTTGTTTGCGAATATTGCTCCTTACTTGATCCAACAAGTCCTGTCAGGTTCAATTCGACCATTGTTTGTCCGCTCTTTTGGAGACGCATCATAATTTATTTAATTTCTGACGACTATAATAAAGATAACTACAACATCGCTGGAAATAGATCTTTGTAGCTTTGAATTTTCTTGTATTAGATTATTCTGTTGATGCCTTTGTTTTTAATGTTCTAGAACTAGATAAGTATTTGAGAAGAAAGACATTTGATGTCATCTATCAACATTATTCTTAGAGATTATGTTTTGGTGAAAATATTGAAGTGTGTAGTTTGACTAATTGATAAATATGCGGAAATTTCTATATTTTGTTAAATTATAAACTGTCCATTCATACTACAATATTACGTATGTATTTGATAACGTGAATATGGCAAGCAAATTTTAATGAAACTAAAAAAGTAGGTGTAGTAAAATTTATAAAAACATAAGACACGTATATTATATATTTAAAGATCGACACACTCGTTTTATACTGTTGCAGATAAAAAAGTAAATAATTTATAAGATATATATATAGAAACATCTTCATCTTTGGTGTGCTGTAATATATAGAGAAATTGAACAAAATAATTTGGTAACTCTCTGTTAAAGAAAAGAAAAATTGCATGTAAACAATATTATAATTATGTTTTCTTATAATAAATAATAATTTTGTATTTATTATACATTAACACATACTTTGTAGATAATCAATAGTATTCTAAGATTTTATTTTCACTATAGGGTTATTGACTTTCTGAATGCACGTAATATATAAGATACAGATTAGTTTTTCATTTATCCTTCCTTTCCTACTGTGTCGAGTCCTACCTTTATAGAAAATGTTACATAACTTTTTGTATGTTGATAATTATAAAACTTGATGGTGCTTTTTGATGATACAGTTGACGGTATTATTACAGTGCACAAAGTATATATGTTACCGGCAATCTGTAAAATCCGTCAATGTGCAAAATGCCTAGGCAATTTGAAATATGCCGGATAC
>JAYRBW010106291.1:0-18813 GCA_036023295.1 Invenusta paracnida
TTTGTGGGACCGATTTCCCATCTAGAAAAATATTAAAACAAATATCTGTAATTTAGGTATAGGCAAAAAATATATTTTTAAATCGTTTTAAAATCGGAGCTTATTTGTTAAATTATTCAAACAAGTATGGAAAGAAATATGATATTAAGTAAATATTAATTTATCTGTCTAGATTCGAAATGTTATATATTTATAAAAATGGCGACTTAAGATTTTTAAAATTTATATCAATTGACTTTCTTTGTTGTAATATGCAGCAGAGTTACCCTTTTTTGTGATTAATCTAATTAATATATTTAGAGTCTTCATAATAATAATAACAATAATATAATTAAAACATTTTAATTGAAATCTTACAAATTTTGTGTAGTGTAACGATTGAGTACTTCTCTCTACAGATTATAATACATAGTATATAGATCAACATTCATTTATTAAATATTTTTACAGCGTAGGTATTGCATTGTTGTTATGCTGATTTCTTCATTATGTTTTGCATGTCATCATTTTGATTGAAACATACTTAAATTTTATGCATTCCATTTTCGTAAATTATGTAAAATTAATTTTTATTTCAGATTAATTGTAAGTATTTTATGTTTGTTTTGATACAAAAATTTTATATATATATACTAACAGTTCTAAAGAGAAATGAATAAATATGTATGTAAAAATATAAAAATGCATTTATTAATGATATACTTGGTTTAAAATAAATTGTTATTGTTATTGGTATTATATATTATATTATATTTACATGTACCTAGCAGTGGATGTATATTTATTACTATGTTGTACCATATATATGTATACCACATATGTTGTCTCATGGATTCTTTATTGTACTATTATACTTATATATATACAACGTGTGGTATAATACACATTTATTACCTATGATGAATACATTTGTGCTTTAAGTATAATAAAATTAATGCATACTACAATTTTAACAGCTAATGAGACATTTTGAATACTTTTAATTGATATAACTATGTGTGTATTACAAATAAAGTTTTAAAATATTTACGATTTGTTTAAAAATAAAATATATTGTTATTATTATTATTATTATTATGACACGTATAACTACAATGAATACAATGACTACAAAAATGATGAAATAGATGTTTAATCATTTAATATTTGAAATAATGTCTGCAAATCAAATACATAGCTCTGTAATATATTCATTTAGGGAATGTACTTAAAGGTATATTTTCAATCAAATAATAAGTTAAATATATCATTAATATTAAGAATAAGCCAACGGATCTAAATCTAAAATTACCATAGTTTACAAAGACCATAAAAATGTGAACCTGGACTTATACCCCTATTTCAACTTACAATGCGCACGTTCAGCCCTACAATAACGAAACAATTAACCTACAATATCAAAATGGAAAGAGAATTTTGAACATGTTAATTTTATTAGTGGATACAAAAGTACCAATTTATGATAAACTTTCATTTCATATGCGTTTCATTAAAATGGAAATTTAAATATTTAAAACGGACATTGTGTTTTGTAATTATTTTTCAAAACATTGTAAGCAACGAAATAAATTTATCTCATACATATATTTATACAGAAAACAAAATTCCATCAAAAATTGACACTATACCACTCATATTAAAACATTCTAAACCGTTTTTTAATATTCTTCTGTATAAATAAGATTTCCCCAAAACAACCTATCGGACACATATTTCACACACTTATAATCCTCTACAGAACGCAATCCATGCGCCGGACTTCAGTGCCAGAAGCCCGGTCAACATTGTCAAGTCGACAGTCAGGGGTCCGCAAGCTGCGTGTGTCCGGACCAATGTCCCTCCGTGCTCATGCCCGTGTGTGGCTCCGACAATGTCACCTACGACAGCGTCTGTCACATGGCCCGAGCTGCTTGTATTGAGGGAAGAAAACTCAAGGCGCTCCATTCCGGAAAATGCAGTGAGTTATTCTTTCGTTTTGCAGACTGTCGTCTATTACTCACGAATGAATTGTTAATAAAGTGTATTTACTTTATCAATTCTCAAATTAAACACCTCTAATTTAAAATGTTGAAATGTTTAGTCCTTTAATTCGAATATACATGTATTTGAAAATATATAGTTTGCATGTGGCTTCATCAGGAGTATGAATAAAAATAACACCACTACGATTCACTTTAAAATTCAATGATATAAAATTTATATTATATATATTTTTATTCTTTCACGTTTTTTGAAAAAAAAACACCAGGATTGTACGTTGGAATCATGTTAAAATTAAAAGAACAAACTTTCGATTAAACACAACGAAAAACTGAGTAATACCTACGATAAAGTTTGTTCTTTTAATTTTTTGTTTTTAGTTATTACTTTGTATTACATTAGGTTGAACTGTAAATTTTAATAATTTATGCGTTAATATTATCCCCGGTTATTGTTTGAATTTTGTTTCATATTTTATGGTTTTTCTTATAAGTACGTACCTACTATTTCTATTTTATGAATATGGATATTTCTTTATTAAATAGTCTTAATAAGTTGTTTTAATCGCATTACATTGATGGCATCAGATTTGTCATATATATAAATATGTAAATATGATATAAATATATAATCTACGTTTGTGGGTTAGGTCAATAAAATTATAACTTATTAAACATCGAAATTAGAAGAAAAACCTATTATTGTGTACAATACTGCGGATGTACATATCATATATCGTGTATGTGTTTAAGTTGATCATGGTATATAAACAGAAATAGAAATAGAATATGTCAATTAATTTAGACACTTTAATTTGATAATGTGCTGCCATAAATTCTATCAACTTTAAAACAGTGAATAGCTATAATAGAATGCTGCATATAATAAATGAAATTATGTAAATATTTCTCTAAATATATTTATCGACACGTTAACTCAGTTAAAACAAAAGTGAGAAGAGTTAAAAGTCATATTTTTCCCAATAAACTTAAGATTTTAATTATAAAGTATAACATTTGTTCCGTTTATTAATATGCATTCCGCAATATAAATGGAGTGTTTCCTTTATTAAGTAAATTCAATTAAATTAATAAAACTTGACACTATAAAAAACTTCCAATAACAAAGTAAAATATGTGTTTATCTAATGCATTTTTGTTATAGGAAGCGAATTTGTTTGTATATCAAGTATGTATATTTGTCAATCAGCCCATGTATACATATCAAAATAGATATATTTTTCTCTATTTAGAATCCTGTTCTGACAGACTTTCATTTTCCATATATTACCTAATTTAGAACAAACATATAGTCCATTAAGATTATTAAATTTAATTTATATATTTTAGTTACAAGCTGTCTTTTTCATCATTTTGATTAGTTTATAGTGAAATTTGTCTTAGTAACATTGTCGAAACTGTTTTAGAAATCGAGGATTTTTGTAGTAAATTAGAACGAAAACTATTTGTTAACAATTCCACATCTACATAATTGAATTGAAGAATTAACAATTTTTATTTCCAATATTTCATTCTGCTATGGACCCAGGTGCAGATTACTATCTGACTATAAGGGATATGAAATTTCCTTTTGAAGGACAAGTAGTTTGGTCAGCGTGACAATCATGCGAAGTGTGCGGGACATTGTCTCCGAAGGAAGATGCAAAAAATGTCAGTACAAATACCAAATCATTTTACTGACAGATTGTATATTCTCTCAGAAGTTGACAACTCTTGTGGGAGGTAGAGTGTTATCGCTAAAGTATAGATTTAATCGCAAAAAAAGTTATACCCTTATTTTCTATGTAAGGAACATTTGTTCAATTTATTTATTATTTAGAATATTAATTAAGTTATTATATATATTATGTATAAATAGTAAGTCTTTAGATAATAAGTACCTACCTAATAAATAATGTAAATATTTAAATGTATCAATATTACACACTAATCTATATACATGTACATATGTATGTTGTATAACGTAATTAAATGTGAAATATTTGATAATTACTTCTTCATCACACCGAATATTTTCAGCAAGAAAGTATTTGCAACGAAAAAATAGTCGTCAGAAACAATGAAATATGAGAATTATTATTTGTTTAATTTAATATTTTTGTATATTCCTCATTTTAATTATTGACAAATTTTACAATTCTTTAAAATGTTAAATTCATAATATACTTCAAACTATGCTATTGAAAAAACTAATCTAACTAGTGCAGTATATGCGTATTTTTTTACTGTGTTTATTATTATAATAACAATTTTTATCAGTCAGGGAGAATATTTCCTCGATAAACCAAAACAAATTATTTATATATTAGGTCAATATGGATCCAGATGAATTAAACTAGCAGTAAGTTAGTCGTGCGTCACAACAACAAATTCTCCCAAATCCTAACTCATCAACAACTTTGTTAAAATGGTCAGGAAATGGATGAGAAAGTGGAATATGGATGAATTTTTGACTAGATGGATCCCCGCATCTATTCTTCATCTACATACTGGTTTCCGTTATAGTGACCAGAAGAGAGATCAGGAGTACAAAATCTGGAGCAAAAAGTGGGAAGGGAGCAGAATAGAGAGAGAATTAAGTAAAAGGGTCATGGAAGTCTTTCAAACGTTTCAGTTAGGAAAAATAGTTGACCTCCGCTTATAGATTTATTGCTATCGATATTTCAGTGAAGATTGATTGTTACATATAGTCTTTATTTAGAAGTTCTTTTTAGTAATAAGCAAGAGTGTAGAGACTGCTTTATTATCGCAGGATTGTCTAAAGAACTATATATACCAACTTGTCTCGTAGTCTGACAACTACCACTTACAATAAGTTGTGCACAGTTAGAAGAAAATAAATAGAATGTTTACTTATAGTATTTCAATAAGAAGGACGAGAAATGCAGTTACATCAGCTGGAAGTTTGTTTTTGACCCCGCATATGGTGTGTGAAAAGAGTGTTCTTTTGTGTCACAAGGATGCGGTATGTCACTTAGAGAAAGGGGCTAAATAAGCTAAAACTACACTCGAGTAGGACAACTGACTAGACCGTGTCACTTTGATGAGATCTGTCATATTTACTGAACGCTAAGTTGCATTCCACTTTGTTACCTACCTCAGCTATTGCAGGAGTAAGGCAAGAAATACGTGCGATATTTAGAAGGAAATTGCTATGAACATTAGAGAGTTATCACAAAAGTTGTCGTTACCTCTATACAAATTACTCGTGGGAAACTAATGTCAGTACATCATAATTGCACATAAAATATTTGTAAGAATTGATAAACATATAATTATCTGAAATGATAATAAAAGTACATTATTTATTCAATGTAAGCAGAAATCGTGTACTTTTATTTGTAATGTGGATAAATATGTAACAAAAATTCATTTTATTTTGACATTGATGGTGTGTGTGTTTTTATACATTTAAATAAATTTGAAATACAAGATTTAATACAAAACCCGACGGGTTCAGTATTCTTTTCTCTCCTCTACATTTCTTCTTTTCCCTCTTCTTCTCTCGTCCAGGCGAAGAACTTCGATGTCGCGCCCAGGACTCCTCTCCGTGTCGCGGATATGAGATATGTCGCAGCCAGGAGACTTCAGGAGCTCAATGTGTATGTCCTGAATGTCCGGGTGAAAGTTTGGGTTCTCAGGTGTGTGGCAGTGATCAGAAGACCTACCGAAGTGAGTGCCACCTGCGATCTAGTGCCTGCAAGCTCCAACAACATAGCGTCGTTGTAAAGGGCGAAGGACCTTGTGGTATGTTGATTGATGGCTTTTGATTATTTTGCACAATTTTAATTTAAATAAACAATTAAAATAAAGTATTTTGAAGTAGAATGAAGTTTGCAGAATATAAAATATAAAATGTAAAATGTACCACATATGAAGCCTAAAAATAAATTAAAACATTTTGACGTATGTGTTACCTTAGATGCCTGTCGAACGAAAGCGTGCAAGTTTTACGCCATCTGTAAAATGAATCGCGATGGAGATCCCGAATGTGTTTGTCCAACCGACTGTGTTTATGTGAGTTTACTTATATAACATTTTATGTACGACATTTACCTTAAATAATCATACATATATAGTTTACAAGGTTATCCCTATTGAATAATAACGATTATATTTAAAATAATTAGTTATTTTTGGAAATCAAAATAACTAGATAAAGCATATATTTTTGCGTACCCTTGCTCATTAATGAGTTACAGAAGAAAGAAATAAAATTGAGTTTAAGATAACATAAAATATAAAAGTTATAATATCGATAGCAAAATAATATGATTACGTAATAAGTTAAATGAATAAAGCGAAGACAGATAGAATCTTCGTTTCAATTATCTCCCACCCAACTTGAAGCTTCAAGCTTTGGTTCCAACTTTTGTATTCCTTCTAAACCCATTCGGTTACAACTTTCTCGCATCTTCAACCAAAGTATAGAATTAACATCCTCGAAGTACAGCCATCACCCACTCGACAACAATGCCTTCTAACTCCCAAGTACAACGAAGGTCATATTGAGCAAAAGAAAAATAAAGATTTAGTTACTCTTTTTCATGACAAAGGATTTGGCACTATGATTTTGAATAAGAAATACTATATCGATAAAATACTCTTTATCCTCAGCGATACTAACAAGCTTACTTCTGATGAGAAATAGATTATAGATCAAACTCCTAACATTGATGTTTTCTCTTAAAATATATATAAAAGGAACTTTTGAATAAAGTCTAGTATATTAATCTGGAAATCTATAATAAACTTCGCTTGAGGGGTTCATCTATTCCTCGAAATATACATCTACCTAAAATGCACAGAGACAATTGTCCTTTTGCCTCGTCTTGTCTATGTCAGGCTATGTCTATATCACGATATCGCAGTGGCTTGTTATGTTTATCATACATATATCCAATCAGTTTTTTGCTTTAAAAACACATTCTACTTCGTTGACAAGATCAAGGATATAAATATTAGTAACACTTTCCTTACATCTTTTGACATTTCCTCACTTTTAACAAATATGCTCTTTATCGAAATTATTAAAAATTCTCTGTAATTATGCTTCCCGTCAACTTGCATTACTTTTTCCTATTCATGTTCTCAAATTTCTCATTACATGATGCAATACAATTTTTACAACCCTTATGCATCTTTCCGTGTTTACTTTAGTTATTTAACTTTTGACGTAAAATTATAATTTTAATATTGATTTTATGTATTGTATTTTATTCTATGTTATCTTAAACATGATTTTGCTATTTCGGCAGTAATCTACTGATGAGAAAACGCGAAAATATATTCTCGATTTTTTGTTCTGTTACGTTTTAGCATTTATATTTATATTTAATTGAAACTGATTATAGCTACAAAATAATTGATTTGGTTATTATATTTTTATTATTTACTTAAATTGATTTATTAAATACATAATTACACGTAATTGTAGTATATAGATAGAAAGTTTATGTATTTTTTCTGTGTTGATATATATATATGAGGTCTACTTATAAATGTTTTAAATCATTCTTTAACCAACGCATACAAAGTTCACCCATTTTTGTATTCTATTATCTATTTCTATATTTCGCTTAAACGTTATCAAACCTTTTTTTAGCACTTGTACAAAACTCTCTCTTTTATACCGAAATTATAATTAATCTAATACAACTATACATGTATGCATGCAGAATTTATTTACGGAATATATATAACCCCCTTACCAGAATATGTCTATTTAGTATTTATTAGTCATTATTACCAGCCCCCTTTGCCATCAATGACACGAGTGAGATTCCTCTACCCTTCTTCTCTAGAATCGAAAACCTGTCTGTGGATCTGACGGACTCACATACGAGAGTGAATGCTTCCTGAAAGTAAAATCCTGCGCTATTCAGAAGGATGTCAAAGTTATCCAACTAGGACCCTGTCGTAAGTTCTTTCGCATTGCTTTATGTAATAGTTATTCGATTTAAATGAATAATTATATTTTCAACTTGATTTTATTTAAAATTATCGATAGTGGGTTTATCCATTCCCAAGAAAGGCTTATTTATACTCATGCAAATCTATGTCTCTCATGATAATAATGTTTTTTGCGCATATTTCGTAAAAGCGGCTTAATGATTTTATTTATACATAATTTGACAATAAATATATTATATTTTACATAATCATAATTTATCATATACATACATGTAATATTGAATCTAATTCAATCCGTACTGACAATAAATCATTTAAGCGTTCCATGTTCGATGACTTGTTTATTTCAATATTACATTAATTTTAAGATTTATCTCCTACTGTAGTTCGTATGTTTAAAAAAACACGTTTTATCCAACGAACTTGAAATTTTCCATACTAACTTTTTAATAAATATCTTAAAATTGTATTGATTTGATGTCATAAGATAGGAGTAAAATGAAATATGTTATTTACATCTTTTGGAAAATGGTTTAAATAAAATGGCAGCTTACAAAGTTATTACCAAAAGTGAATATATTTTACAAAATTTAATTAAAGTTACTTTTACTAAGCTTATTTTGATAAATATTAAAACATGTAGATAAGAGAATTCAGTAGAAGGCATTATTAGTGAAATATTTAAATACAATTTTGAATAATCAATAATTACTAATTATGTGATTTCATATATTTTTTATAAAATAAATGTATAATTCATTTCAGATAATAATATATATCTTTTTTAATTATTAAATCTAGTTTTTAATTTAATTTTCTAATTCAATTTAGCATTTCAAAAGCGAGAGATTATATTTATTATATACCTATATATACATGTATATTTTATAACTGCTTATCAAAATTCAACATTTGGTACATTTATTTTAAGTATTCATTGACTTATTTTTTAATGTAAAGATTTTTTACGAAGTTTATTACGACATATAACATCTATTATTTCTTGCTATTCCTGGCTTCCTCTTATCACGATTGGGACTTCAGAATCTTTATATTTCTTTTCTTTCTATTACTAATTAAATGTAAGATACTTGTGTATATATATAATATATAGAAACACTAATGTAACCAATAACAACTACCTTTTCGGATTGATGTGAATTGATGCACAGATTGCTGCTCTAATTTTAATATATAGCGCTCTTTATTGATTACCAGAAGTGGCAGATTAAAAGTATAGCGTTATAATTTATTATTCAATACTATAAAGCTAAGCTATCTTGTATCGCACAGAGAAAAATGTATTCTATATCTTTCAAATATCTTACTATATATCTCATCAGATAATTAATTATTAAAGTGTTGTTTTAAAGGCGTGATAACGTTCAATAAACGAAAAAATTTCGCCAATGAGTTGAATTTCTAATGTTGCTATAGATAAATCATTGATATGCCTATAATCTGTAATTCAGCTATATATCTACTTACTAGTCGTAGCTATACAATACTTGTACTTGCTATTCACACTTTCAGAAATGCATTCTATATCCTCAAGTTAGAATATAGTCTAAGATAAGTAGGTATCTGTATAGAGACCGCCAAGATTATGTGCTGTTTTCCTGCAGCCAGTATCGATTTTTACTGATGAGTATAAGTTAACTATACCTATATTTTGACAGACTAAATAATACCTATATGACCTACTGGTTAAAGGTTGCAAATAACATCTCTAAGTAATTAAACTATACTGAATATGTATTATTATTCTGTGTTGTAGATTTTTTTCAATAGGCATATAAGTCAACCTAGAAAAAAAGTATATATATTTCATTTTTAAAATAATCCGTATATTTATAAGTTTCCATAAAAATAAAAACATGATATTATGTTAATACATTATTATAAAAATATTACATTAATTTACATATTTACTTTTTCAATATGTTTCATATTATATAAAGTACCTATGCATAAGTATACAGAAATATATAATTCTTAAATATATATTTATATTATATTTAAAATGCCATTGTATGATAAAATCATTTTAAATGTGACTTTATGAATGCAAATATATTATTGCTGCGTTGAAATAGCACTTTGTTTACTGATTCATTTTCTTAAACTGAGTATTGGAAGAATTTTTTTATAAATGCCACTAAAATTGATAATAATATAAATATAGAGTTATGTACATATATCAAAATCCTGTATAAGACATCATTTGATATTAAAACTTGAGTTTTTTCATTTTTTATCAAATAATGCACGCCTAATTATTTAGGTACGTTATTTAAGATATTCATTTTCTCCTGAAATATTGTAAATGATTAATATTTTTTCTAGTTTTCAAAAGAGATTCAATTTTAATTGACAATAAAAATGAACTGTAACAATAAAATAGTATAACTTTTAGTTAGTTGTTAATTAAATCTGCTTATATATAGGTATTTTATATGATATTGAAATTTATATTTCAAAAGGAATACATTTATATTTATACATTATATTTTTACATTATATTCTGTCATGTACCAAAATAAATTTCTATTTTTAAATTTTATACTGTTACTTTAAACTGATCATACAGATATTAATATTAATTTCGTAATTAAAGTTACGTTTTAATTTTAATGACTAATATTTAAATTACATCGTATTCAATTTTTTAGTAGTTATTAGTTTTATCAATTGCCTCTGTAATAATAATAATGTAATTTGTCTCTTATTTTTTCCAAATCAGCCAAAAAGAAAGAATTAGAGGGTAAATTAAATTGTTGTGAAATTTTTTTTTTGTTCGTTCATATCATTGTTGACTTGTAGCGTAGATATTTGTTGTGCTAATCAGTGTTTTATGTTATATTTATTTTGTTACTTTACATTATAATTATGTAGTATATATTAATAGAAACCATGTTGTTGTTTGACATATAACGTTAATATAATTACTAGCGAATGATGATTTATTTAAAGTTTTCTAAACTGTAATAACAAAAATTATAAAATATTCTATAAATTCTAACGCTGACATAGAATTGGTTAATTGAATTCATAGAGATTCGCGATTTGAGATTTTCAGGATCCTTTCTTAAAAAAATTAAAGTTATTATTACTTATGTTTTATTTTTATGTTGTTTATTTCTGTTGTCATTTATATTAATGTGGCTCATTAATAATTAATTAATTAATATTTATGTTAATTTTAATATTTCATATCTTATTAAAATTGCATAATATAGTCCAAAACTTTAGTGCAATTTTTATATAAAATTAAGATGTCATGAAATTCTCACAATTAACGACCATTCTTCTTTTATTTTGAATAAAATTGCTAAAAATATCTATTTAATTTCCATTCAACGAGTTTTAATACTGGATTTTAATAATAATTAAAGTTTTCTTAAGCCTGCATTTAAAGTATATGTATTCGTACAAAATAATGTTGTGATTTATACCCATACTCAAAAAGTGATATTACATTATATTTATAATAAGATTTTATTGAATAAATTAAATATATAGATTCAATTTAAAGTTATACATTTATGGAAAATAAGCAGGCGTTACTATGTAAACTAGAGTCCTAATCAGTGGTTATAAATTCCAATTATTAAGTTATACTATTTTAAAACTGAAAACAAATATTTTATATTATACCTGGTATTTTTATTATTATTTTTGTATTTTTTATTCTATCTGTTTGATAATTATGTTTAAACTATTGAAACTGTTCTATTTATTTACATCTTATAAAGAATAAACACGAACATTTTTCACAAAACAGTAATATATAACTACAAGTTATTTGACAAATCAAATAACATCAAATATTTGTGTATACCTAGTTTGAGCTTATAATTTATATTATAAGAATGGCATCAAATTTGTTCCTGTTTAATATAAATATTTATTTTTCTCGAAAAATACATCTCAAGAGTTTAACTTTTGGACTTTTGCCTGAAATTCTGTAGCACGATCCTTCTCGCAGTATGTTCCTGGGTATTCGAGAAAGGTTCACATTTATTTAAATCACAAACGAAACAATTTCCTGTTAATTCGTCGTCATAGTAACCAACTGCAACTTGTTTATTTTCTGTGTCCTTTGTCAAAGAAAACAAAAATATTTTTAAGGATTTTTTATTTTTATTTTTTTAAATGTATTTGCTAACATTACGAAGTGAAATATTCCATTTTATATATTGTACAAAATTTAAGAGTTTGAAAACCACTGAACACAGTGTTAAATTAGTTTTCTTATCCAATATATTTGTTTGATATTATATATTATATATTCTATCAATTAAGTTTATAACTTAGTGCAATCAAATAAAGACTTGAATCATGTATCTATATTTATATCTTTGTATATATATATATAAAACTTTACCAAACTTAATTTTCCGATGTTTTATATTATAAGAAGTTTTAAGAAAATTGAAGATTTTTAAAAATGATTAACAAACATAAAATATTTGAATTTATGCAATATTTAAAAAGTTTACTAAATAATAGATCAGTTTTTATTGTGTTTTACTTTTATTCTTTTGAAATTTACAATTTAACAGGAGTTGCTCATTATAATTTAGTAAAGGGTTGGGGACTGAACCTACATTTTACCATACACATTAACAAATCTTGGTTACAAATTTATAATTTTTAACATTGATAGATTTTAAATTTATAAGATTTAAAAATAATATGTAATAAAATAAGGACGTACACGTGTATATGTATATTTTATTCTAACATCTTAGCTTAATAATCTTTAGCGATTCAATTAAAATGTTTTAATCGATTTCGTTGACATATTCTGAGAAGTATTCTATGAAAAATCGAAAATTTAAACTAAAGTTGTAAACAAATACCTCTAGCAACCAAGGGTACTGAATCTATTAAAAGAAAATGTTATAATCACACGTCCAACTTAATTTTCTTCCCCCAGGTGAGTGCAAGAACGGTTGTCCCCTGGGAAAATCATGTCGGAACGGTGAGTGTGTGTGCCGAGAAACCTGCCCTTCCACGTCCATGGAAGTCTGTGGAACTGACGGGACTATCTACCGAAATGAGTGTGAGCTCAAGCGAAACGCCTGTGTTCGCGGGATCACTGTCAAAATTGATCTTTCTAGCGCCAGTTGTCGAGGCCGGGGATTCATATCCGATGGCGTTGGGTTAAGTAAGTATATTGTCTCCTTTTTGTATCAATCAAATTGTAGGTATATTTCATAATTTTTAGTAAGGTACACTTTTATAATCGATTAAAAAATACCATAAACATTAAGAGAATATTTACGTTGAAATATATATATGGGTATATAGAATACTAGTAATGGTTTTAAATAATATATTTGACGCTGTCTAAAACGCACGATTACGTGCATAGTTTTTTGTTTTAATTTAATTTCAATAAGATGGCATTGAAGTGTTGCGTTGTGAATAAATATCAAGTCTTGATATTAAAAAAAAATTAATTACATTTTTCGTCCGACATTATATGAAGTAAAAAATATAAAATTTTAAAATAAAAGTGTACCATCAGATTGAAATGCACCAAATGATTGTAAATTTCATGAAAGATAAACTATTGTTCAGTATATGAGGAAGTTTTAAAAATTCTTCTAAATGTATAATATCATTATCATTGTTTTTAAGTGTTTGATATTTTTTTCATTTGAGGACATAAATTGGATGCCACATTATGTCTTGATATATATCATTTTATTTTAATATATTGTGTTAAAATACATAAATATGAAGTTTTTATTTTTAGATATTAATAGTAAAATTGTAACTATTAGCGAGCTAAACTAAAATGTATTATTTGATATATAGATTGCATTTGTAATTGTACATGTTAACATTTTCTCATATGTATTTAGACACTTATAAATTTTCACAATTTTCACAATTTTTTGCATTCAGTTTTGCTTCTATATTTACTAAAGCATTACTATACATAATGGAACTCTGAACCAAATTTATGATAAATCGAAATAAATAAGCAATTAAGACTACTCACTAAATAATATATATATATATATATATATATAAAATCACTTAAGAGAGATGAATATCGATTGATTATAAGCTCGGTGTGGTGCTCTCTCTTTGTCCTCAGATAAACCAGTCGTCCAGTCAGTGCCTGTCTGCAAGTGTAGCCACTACGGCTCAATGGGGAGGACTTGTGACCAGATCACCGGAGCTTGTACCTGCCGATCGGGGGTGCGGGGGCATCAGTGTGACAGATGCGAGATCAACATGTGGGGCATTCGCTCTGGAATTGGCTGCGCTGGTGAGTTGCGGTATTCTAATAAAATTAAAGGTTCCGCAGAGGATATTTTCAATTCATATTTATATCAGAATTATGCATTTCAAGATTAGTAAACTACTTTAAACTTGATATTAATTGTATTGAACGAGTAAGACAATATTGAGTCAGTCATGCAGTTATACTATTCTACTAGTTCTGTTATATTTGTAGAATTAAACGTAAAGTTTAGCAAAGTGTGCTATTTAAATAAATTGTATCATATATTTATGTGTATTATTGCCTAAATTTTTATTTAGCTTAAAGTTAATAAAGCGAGATATATATTTTAAAATATTGTTCATACTAGATATAGTATGTAATGTATATATACATATGATTGTACATTACTTTTAGTAAATTGGAAGTATACATAAAAATAGAACAAGTTTAACTTTATACACATTTCACAAAACATTTATTTAAAATGTCAGGAATATAATTTATAGTTTGGCTCATAATAGTTTTATTGAGAATCGAATTATACATACATTGAATCAGTATTTAAACTTTAAAGAGCACGATTGTGGAAAGAAACAGGATAGCTCATAAAACTGTTAAATACACACAGGCTTAAGTTAGTAATTCTTTTTGAATAAATTCCTTTTAGGTGAAATTTTTTAAAGAAATAAAAAACACTTTTATTAGGCATGCAAATATTTTCGCCACTTCTTCACAGAGCATGTACAGATCGATGGTAATGAAATTACAGAAAAGACAATATAATATAGCTTTAAAACAAGAGGGAAAATTGGACCAATCAAATTACAAAGATCGATTACATTGGTCGTTCTTGTCTTCGTAATTTGTTTGGTCCAATTTTCCCTCTTATGTTAAAGTTATATTATATTGTGTTTTCTGTAATTTCATTGACATCTGCACATGCTTTGTGAAGAAGTGACAAAAATATTGGCATGCCTAATAAACACTTGTTTTTTATTTCTTTATAAAATACTTATTTTGTTTAATAGTGAACCCCCTAATTATTTTCTATTATTGAATGGTTCTCACTATATATGAATATATTTTAGTTTATATATCAGAAAGAGCCAATTAAAATTGACCAAAGCAAGTGACTGAGTGTTTACATATCTGAAGCAGAGCACAAACTTATAAATTTATAAGCAATGACACAATTCTGCACTACAAAATAATTGACACGGTTTTAATACGATAAGATATTTTAGTGAAAATGTTTAGTTGAACATAACTAGATCTGGGTGAAAAATCATGTTCTTAGATGATCAGCAACATGACTTGATCACTGACTTTCCTTTAATATTTTCTAGCCTGTTCTTGCCACCCATTTGGCTCCACACGTAAGGATTGCCACCAGACCACGGGTCAGTGTCTCTGCAAAGAGGGAGTCTTCGGAAGAAAGTGTGATATTTGTCCTGGATCAAAGATACTGAAAGAGTCTGGATGTGTTGGTAAGAGAATATTATCTTTCTTGCTGATAGAAAAAGTTTAATATTTTAAGGTAGACACCGAGACAAAAATGTAGAATTGAAACTACTACACACCTTGCTAATGAAAACCATCGCAAAATACGAGGCACGAAGATTTCATTTATTTGATACTATTCAATATGAAAATACATATCTGCTTGCTATTTTCTTCGTTAAAATGTTTATAAACATTTTGTGAAGACCACTAAATAAATCAATCGTGGAACTATTCTCATTTTTTAAATGAAACTTTTTATAAGATATTTATATTTTATATAAAGAAAAAATTTTTATGTAGGTAAGTATCTACATTATTATTATGTAGGTATATGAATTGATGCTATATTTGACAATTTTTTAGATGTTGAATATTTCTTTACACTATGTAGTTTAGATTGATTTAATATTCGTCAATAAGGACAAATATAATAGTTGCAGCAAGTTAAAAATACCGTTTACAACATTTAAAAGTCTCCACGATTCAATCGATTTCATCCGTTAGTGAAATGAATCGAGTGTTAAATGTGTAAAGAATTACACTATATAATATCATATACCAACACTTTCGCTTAATAAAAGTCAGAACCGTAAAGGGTTGTTCATCCCAATCTATTTTCAACTAGACGTAGGTATTATCGCACATCGCTCAATATAGAACTCACTACATATATACAATGAGTTATGAAAACTTCCCCATTTTCATAGGGAAATAAATAAATAGAATAAACAGACATGAATAAATTGGATTTTCCACTCAAAACTTAACTCGTTAACGCCGTTCCCAAAGAGAATATGATGCGGCTTTGGTATAATTCAATTTTCGTCATGGCTATTATTACCCAAGAGACCCTAGATGATGAAATTGGGAACCTTAATCAACACCCCTTTCATCATGGTTGGGGTGTTCATTTCAAATAATGTTGGTGATACAATTTATGAACTTGCTCTGGCATTTTCTGACTACCTACTCAGGCAAAAATATTTAAGATAGTTTAATTTTAGAAACCGTATATTTACATTAACTAAAGTAATTATATGGTTTCTAAATATAGTTTAAATATTTTACTATTTTAGTTAAGTTATATTTTCATTCTGTGGTGCTATATTAATATTACTAATATGACACAGCAGTTACATCAAGTGTGTATTTAGAGATAAACTTTTTTTTTAGAATTTCAATTTGAAATAAATGTTGATTCAATTGGGGAGCAAATTTCAAATTATGTTACATACATATGCCGGATTATATAGATATATATACTAAATACTTTTAGAAATATTAAGAACGCGTGAGCAAATATTAAGCAAAAATCTTACAAAATCACTTGTAAAAAATTACATTTATTATGTTATACATCACATTTTGAATCAAATTGTATTTTGTACAATCAATTCTTTTTTATATAAAGGTTTTATTACGTTATATATATATTTAAGATGACGTAATAACGCCGACTGGTTATATATTACGTTCTGATTTTATTGTTTTAAAACTAATCTTTAGCGTTTATATATTTACATTTAAATGTGTCATGCTCTTAATTTATTGCACGATTAATATTAATAATAATTTTCGACAATTTTGTGTTTGTACTTTGTCAATAAAGGTAATATTATTAGTATTATTATTATTATTATTGTTATTAATGTTATTATTATTATTATTATTATTATTATTATTATTATTATTAATAATAATAATATTATATACACTTAGGAGAAATATAATTTATTGTATATATTATGACCTTAATTAATTAATTTAGTAAATAGGTATATCAGATATTTTTATCCGAATTTGGTTTGATAATTTTTTTAATAATAATATATAAATATTCAATAAGTTCTTAATTATCAGGTTTAGCTGCTATCAATAAAATAGAAAAATAAGTATGTAGGTACTTATAATATACATATTATTTTTCATCTTAGCGTCTAATTTTAATAATATTTTTATGAATAAAGCAGATATTTAGCTCTATCAAAACAAGTTTTCAATAGTAAAATTTATATTATATTAAAACTTATCATGGGGAAAAAATACATATTACATTTTTGTATTATTATTTCATATTTTACTAAATACTATTAATCATTAGTTTTAATTATTCTTAATACATATATACTTTAAATTTCTCACTATAAATTTGCATCATACGAGAATAAATTTTAAAAATATATCGATACCTTGTTTTAATTTAGTTCTTCAATAAAATAATCTTATCATATGTAGATGCATTTAAAAAAATTAATTAGACATAAGCCTCAACTAAAACTTCAATTCTAATATATACTAAATAGCACCATTATATGGCTGCTTTATTCTTATCAAATTATTGTGGTGGCGCTATCCAATGCGCCATTTTCTGTAGGAAGGTAACTAAACTTTAATTACGTGATAACGCATTCTACAATACATCTAAATTCTAACTCCAATATATAAAAAAGGCGACAAATCAACACCCGCAAACTACCGCCCAGTATCTCTGACATCGATATGCTGCAAAGTTCTAGAACACATCATTTTCGGCCACATAATAAGACACTTACGACGCCACAATGCACTCACAGATGCCCAACATGGATTTCAAGCACGTAGATCTACAGAGACACAACTGCTATTGTGTATCCAAGACTTAGCACAAAACATCGACAAGGGACTCCAAACAGATTGCGTCCTACTAGACTTTGCAAAGGCGTTCGACAAAGTACCACACGAGAGACTCTTATTCAAACTGGATTACTACGGAATAAAAGGTAACACCCTCCTTTGGGTGTCTAGCTTCTTGAAGGGCAGGAAACAAAAAGTAATTATTGAAGGTCAAGTTTCGCAAGAAGTACCCGTACTGTCCGGAGTTCCTCAAGGAACAGTACTAGGACCGCTACTATTCCTCGTGTTTATAAATGATATGCCGAGTAAGGTGTGCTCAACAGCAAGACTCTTTGCTGATGACACCCTACTTTACCGTGCAATCAAAACAAGTAACGATCAGCAAATCCTCCAAGACGACATCGATAAACTACAGGAATGGGAAGCTGTATGGCAGATGAAATTCCACCCAGAGAAATGCGAAGTGTTAAGAATATCAACAAAAAAGCACATCCTAGACTTCAAATACAAAATTCATGACCACACTCTAAGCCAGGC
>JAYRBW010106302.1:0-18813 GCA_036023295.1 Invenusta paracnida
TGTCCATAGTAATTCTCTGCTCCTGTTTCACCCTGGCGCTTCAACCACTGGTCGAGAAATGCCGACTTACTTACGTCAAGAGACAAAAATCCAGAAGACAACTGACGACAGCTTAATATTGCCAGAAAATAGACTACAATAAACACACAAAACAAATCACAATTAGATATAATGTAACACTTTCCTTCCTGTTAATTTGATATGATTCGGGAAGACCGACTTAAAGCTGTTGTGAGCAGCTTTCGAAATCTGTAAATATGATCTATAAATGGACAAAATTGGTGCATTCTTATTCTTAATATACTGAATCTACGATACAAAAAAATAGATCAATTAGAAATGCATGACTGAATAGAAATATAAGTATCTAGAAGCGCCTAGTGTTGACTCTTACGATTTTAACACACTAGCAGGGAATTCAGACTGTCTAAAAATGAAATTTCACTTATGTACAGTTCAAATTTGATCAGGTGAGTTTTATATTTTGGGAAATAAACATTTAACTAAAAATCGCTAATTGTAATTCAATATTACCCCATTCGAATGTGGAATAAATTAAAGTCTTCAAGTAAAACAATAAATAGCTATTTATTGTACTTAGATTTTTTGATTTTACACGTTTCTATATAGAGTGACGTAATATGTTTGACTTTTAATTGAAAAAGTAAGTCGTCCTATTTGGTCCTTGAATGTTAAAATTATTGAAATAATAGTTATCAGGCACAAACTTGTTTGATAGGATACGTATTCAGAAACTACAAAATGTACCACAGAGCTAAGTGATGATTTTGCCGATTAAAATTTAGTGGGGGAATCTGTAGACGAATTCACAGATGCATTCATCAAACAAAAATTCAAAGCCGACATACATATAGCATCATTTACAAGGAACAGAACTGTTTTTAACAATTGTAATTTTGGAATTGTGTTCTATTTCCGTAATTATTACATTTATAATTACTTTTTGTAAATTGAAAACTGTAATTTGCTATATTTGCTATAATACATTTATCAAAATATTCGTACATTCATTTTTATTCCGTTTTTAGGTGAACCTTACATTAAAGGCATAATTATAAATAAAATTCTTTTATACCCTAGCT
Organism: Invenusta paracnida; assembly: GCA_036023295.1. NCBI lineage: Eukaryota > Metazoa > Platyhelminthes > Proseriata > Coelogynoporidae > Invenusta > Invenusta paracnida. Next base: position 1,104 of record JAYRBW010106302.1, read on the forward strand.
CCAGTTTTGTATAAGCTTTGCCTTTGACGAACTCCCCTGTAATCTCACTTATTGATCTCCAATGTTATATGTCTGGCGACCATATTTCTTTCGATGTGGATACGAATATTGTAGCGGGAGGATGGTTTATTGGTTGGTTCATTAAATTTTGTTCACCAGAAATATCGGGAAATAAATGTTTACACTTTATCAAATCTTGCTTTTTTTCTTTAATGCAATTAGAAGTAAATTTATTAACAGTCAATGATACATATATAAATTATGCCATAGCGATAAAACACTCAGTTTAAATTCCGAATTTTTATTATTAATGACAGTACTAATTTTCAGTTATTTTTATGAAATGATGTTCACTTTCTCCTTTACACTTTAATAATTGTACGTATATTTGTTATGTTAATTTATTTTACATAGTTTTACATCAATGACGCACACCTTTTGTAATTAAGTAATTTTTTGGTTTTCCCTTTTCTTACCATGAATATGATATAAGAAAACATGGAATGCTCGATCTTCTTAATAAAAATATTTCAATTTTGCGAGTTTTCTTTTTGATTTATTCTCGGAAATTTCGGCATGGACGATGTTTGTTTAATAGCTCAATAGACTCATACATCTCTAATCTACTCTTTGATTGCATATCGTACACTCTGTTTCTAGACATCGGTTGCATCCGCTGCATCAATTTTAATTATTTTGTTTAAGTTCATACATCTCCTTTTTCGTAGTCTAGGTTACTTCTGTAATTCGCTTCTGAGCACTCCTCTTCCAATTTAATATTCGAAACTCACCGAATTTCTATTTATCCATTATGTAATAGTCGCACTTCAGAACGTGCACCCTCGTTCTACATTCCGACCAACAAGTTGTGGCTTGTTTGTCACACATAACTTTTGTTCGTCCTGGGTTTCGCTTGATATCGTCGGCTCTTATGAGATCTTGTAAGATCTTACGGTCAGGTATGTCGTCGGCTCTTATGAGATCTTGTAAGATCTTACGGTCAGGTATGTCGTCGGCGTTCTCCCGTTTTCTGTTCCACTCGTTTTCTGGTCGGAGAATCGTCGTAAACCTTTCGTGGATGTTATTAGATTGTTTATATGTATGACGATATAAGAGTGAGATTATCGATTCTACAAAAGGAAATATTAAGCACGATGAGGAGAGGCAAGAATATTGAAGCATAACTGAGTATATTATTAAAGCAATCGACATATTGACATATTAAAATAAACAATTTATAGGAAATCTTAATTAATTAAAGCATTCAAATGAAGAACTTGTCATTATAAAAAGTTGTTATATATAGACATAATGAAAAATACAAAGATACAGTAAAAATTATTCTCAATACAAATACGAAAATTAGATATAGTTAATTATATAATTTGATATCATGGACAGATCGTGCATAGTTATTATAGCCTATATATGTATATTATTAGTATTCAATTTTTCTTTACAGTTTTCCAAAAAAGCGCTTGGGTATATTTATAAGGCATTTTCTACAAACGATCATCTGAAAGTATAACAATAGATGTGTTTTTTACCACTTTGAGTAAATATACATTTAAAACATAACTCAAATGCATAAAAACCTCAATATGCTAATGTGATATTTTGAGTTTTATTTGGTTATGTACAATAAGTATAAGAATAAATTTAATTCGAGTAAATATTATTATTATTAAATCTTATAAATCTTATAAAATCTTATATGGATTTTTCTCACACAGAATATTATTATATATTGTGTCATAGAATTTAAAAGATAATGTTATTAATTTATTTTTATATAACATTTACGAACATGCAAATATGCGCAAATGATACCATTAGAATGAATAATTAACGTTCAAAAAGAAATTAAAATGTTATAAAAGTTTATCTTGTGATCAAGTTAACTAAAAAGAGGATGTAATTACCAATCGATAATATTGCCATATCTTTGATCTCCAACAGCGGCTCCATCAATTACATCATTATCATAAAAATTTCTTCTATCTAGAAATCATTTATTCATTAATTTATTATTTAGACGTGCAATTGAAGTATCATGTTCTGCTTTAGTTGGAACAGCTACTGATTGTGCAAGATTAGCTACTGCCATTTTACCATTACCTATAACTGGAATCCAACCACTAATTTTATTAAAATCTTTTGGTTATAAAACACTTTAAAATATATAAAATGGGAAAATGTTCTAAACAAAAAATCTGTCTTCTGTTATTCATTACTGTAAAACCTGCCTAGTATACTTTCACTATCTAAATCGTTAATTTCATATGTCACTGGAGACGTGTTATTTACTTTAGATATTACAAAGATTTCATTCGTCCAATAGCCAACATAACCTTTCTCAAATTTATTTATTCCATTTAAATATGCATACCCTATTTCCAACCTTAAACTTGTTTTCTGTTTACTATTCTGTAAGTCGTTCACTTCATTCTCAAAATTGTTTGAAGTATTTTCTTGTCCAATACTATCTGGATTTAATGAAGCAAGGTTTGGTGATGTTTCTATAGAACGATGTTTCTTAGCATTATAAAATAGTAATACTTCTGGATGCAGTTCTAACCACTTTTGATGATCCTGCTCTGTAAATCTTTCATAATAATTCCTTTGAAAGTTCTATTTGGACGTTCAATAACAACAGTTTTTCGCTCATTGTATGTAGAGAGCATTTCAATATTATTTTCACTTAATTATTTGTTTAAAACTTTATTATAAATCTCCAAACCATGGTCAACCCATAACTTCTTTGGTTTACGATCTTTATGTATAATTTCAAATGCCTCTTTCACTGTATTAGCTTGTTTATTCTTTAATGGAAAACCCCACGCAAATCTTTTATATAAATCTATTACAGTTGATATGTATTTGTAACCACGTTCATTTGGTATATGATTTAAATCTTTGAAATGGATATCGTCTTTATTAAAAAATTTACTTTTAGAACTGTTTTCTCCTTTCTAAATTCGTTATGAATATCATTAGCCAATCCCATACCTAATTTGACTTTTGCTTGTAGTATTTTCTTAACTAAAAATCGTTCAACCTTTTCTCTAAATGTAGGTTTGGCAATTGAATCTAATTCTTGTATCATTTGTTGATCGGCTTTATGACGAATTTTTAAATCAAAATTATTTCTATATAAAATATTGTGTTTATAGGCGGCTGCGTCCACTCTATTAATTGGTTTTTCACCATATTTTGGTTGGTCATTTTCATCTAATCGAATATCTAATCTTGTGTTTGCATCAGTATAATTATGACCAGGTAGATGTTTTTCTGGTTGATATTTTGACTATATAAATCCTGATAAATTTGATTTTGTATATCACCTCCTTGATACTATGAATTTTAGCTACATACAATTTTTAATTTAAAAATATCAATAATTCACAGATTTCTTAAATTTTATAGCAGTTATTTTTTCTCTCATCCCCTCTTTAAGGGGATTTTATAAATCTAAAAATGTGAAAAATATACTCTGAGAGGTATTGGGGTAATATTTAAAATTAAAAATATGCACTGTGGGGGACATAAGGGTCAATTTGAAAATTTGAAAAATATGGTCTGTGGGAGATCAAAGTTTAGCCGAAATTTACGAAAAAGTATAGAAATTTCAAAGTTAAAAAAAGCCCCCTTAATTTTTTAAATAAGGTCGTAAAAATAAAAAAAACTGCCTTTTTCAAAAGTAAAAATTGTAAAAATGCTTTGGGGGTTGTGGGAGTATATTTTATATTACTCTTGTTTTACATAGCAGGATACATTTAAGCTAAGGAAGGATTCTCACCTTGTGATATTTCAACAGATTCTATTTCTGGGTGCAGTGAATTTGTTACACTTGTTTCGAGCGGTAAGCTAACTTATCCCTCGTCTGATTTATTTTACTTTGTACTTATATCCTACCGGTTTTGAAATCTAATTCTTTTCTTTGCAAAAATCGCATAGTCGGCGCTCTCCATGTTTTGTGCGATTCTTTTATGTTTTGCTTCAGTAGCAAAAGAATATTTTGTCGCGTCTTGTAAATAAATACAATTTTCAATTGAAATATAAAGCGTGTTAGCGATCTAAGAAAACCAAGTGGAAGCTTGAGGAAGAAGGCCAAATTAAATGGCACGCTTTGATTTATTATTTTTGCTTCATGTTCACAGTAAATATTAGTTTTAAATGTTTCTTTTATATTTAAATACTCTCTGTGATGGGCTAAATTGGTATACAACTACCACATTATGTATATATGTACCTACATACATGTCAATACGTATATTTATTGCACATTTTGTCATTTTATTCTATGAATTTGAAATCTACATTTTGTAAAGATGTACTACAGTTTTAATATTATTTACTATTATTTTATTGTAAATTTACTATTCATTTTGTAAAGATATACCTACCTATTATGGTTTTACTATATTTGCTACTATTTACAACCATTAAAAAAGAAATTGAAATTTATGCGTACATACTTTTAATACATTCCATTAATTTTAACTATTAAAATTAATCTGTGTTTTGCGCTAATTACGCATATGCTAGATGGGATATAATATTTATGTGTTTTAACATAAAATATGGAGTATGTCATTTATTATTTACATTTTTTAAAGAATAGTATATGACACCCTTTTCTTGTAAATAGAAAATAGCTTAATAGAGAATATATCAACCACAATAAATGTATACGCTATGTATTTTTTATTTCTAATGAATATCTCGTTTCACACTAATCACAACAATAGCCAGTTAGCGAATCGGAACTGTTTTCGTCTCGACTCGTTTCATCCGATGCAATGAAGCTTGATTTGAACGTCACCTTATCTGTAGAAGGTAACTCTCCCTGATGAAGAAATAATCTTTTCAGTAACCGACCGTTGAGTTTTTTTATCCGTCCCTCCGTTTCAACTTTATACACTCCGGGTGATAGCTCTTCCGGAACACGAACTGGGCCCACATAAGGATTTGGCAGAGTTCGCTTACGCCGATCATGCACATTGATCTTCATGACCAATTCTCCCGGTTTAAACCGTTTCTGCATTGGTTTTCTGTCGTACTGCATCTTCTGCCTTCTGCGTACTGTCCCCAATCTTCGCCGAACTAAAGAATGTGCGGTCTGCAATTCACGCCGAAGTCTTTCTGTATAATTATTGACTTCAATTGACTGATAACCAATCGTTACCAGGAACTTTCAACATCTGCTATCATTGTCCTCAAAAGTGACTTAGTCGTTTGTATTGCCCGTTCGGCTTTCCCGTTACATTGAGGGTGTTACGCTGTGGTTCTCAACTTCTTTATGTGCATCAATATACAAACTTCTTTCCTAAGCTCTCCCTCAACATTTGATACTTGGTCCGTTATGATTCGCTCGGGTGTCCCAAACCTCAAAATCTAGTTATTAACAAGGGCCTGTGCAATAGTAGATGCTGAACTGTATCTTTTAGAGGAGCTGCCTCGACCAAATTCATGAAAGCGTCAATTATCAATAACATATACATCTTCGCAGAACAAGAATTTTCCAACGGACGAACTATGTTCATGTGAACTAATTGGAAATGGTATCCTGAATTTATTGGTCTTAAAGGTGGTTTATCCTGTTTGGATTTCTTTGAAAGCGGACACTCCCGACATCTTTTAATGTACTCTTCAACATCCCTAGTTAGTCCAGGCCACCAAAAGCGTTGCTTGATTCTTTGAACCATTACTTTGATACCCATGTAGCAACCAATTGCAGAGGAGTGGAAAGTTTTGACTATCTCTGCACATAAATTTGTAGGAATCACCGCAGCCTCACTGGTCCGTTCATTTATTACTTCATGCCTGATAAGTACGTCTCCACTAAAATCCAAACGAATTCATTCTTGAAATAGTGCCTGGCTGTCTTGACTGTACTGCATAATTACATCTGCAGCTGGTTTGTGGTCCCGAGCCCATTTAAAATCGATTACAACTTTTAAGTCCTCATCCTTAGCTTGTTCAATATTGCCTTTGCCCTTTAGTTAGGCATTTTCTAGCATAGCAAAGAACACGTTCTTTCGACCTTTGTGATTGACTCAAAACTGCACGCACCTATAGCCAAATCACTGGCGTCGACATCCAAAATCATAGGTTTCGTATCATAACTAAAGTCAGGAAATGAAAGGATAGGACTCTCAATTAGCCTCTGCTTTAAACTTTAAAAAGATTTGTTTGCTTCTTCATTCCAGGTATACTTGCCATCACTTAATTTAATTAAAGGCTTTGCCAAAGTAGAGAAATTGTTCACAAAACGTGACATCTGAAACGTGAAATCTGTTACCGCCATTATATTCTCTCATACCCTGCGGAAGTTCCTTTATTTGATTATCAAGTTTACTAACTCTTGTTCCGTCAATAGTGAGCACCGCTTTGGGAGAAACAGAAACCTCCCAGCTGCGAACATAAGCAACCGCTACCTCTACATTACGTGGATTATATTGAAGTAATTGCTCCATATCGTCAATCCTTCCGGTAAATTTACTCTATCAAGAAAATATCTAATACGTTGCTAATTACAACATTCTCCTCTACACCGGGCCATGCTTTCTGAGCTAGAAATTGCAGCTGGTCTGCATATAGTTGCGTTAATTTTTCGGCCCTCGGTTTATCATTTCTCAGTAATCTTCGATATTCTCGAGGTGGTCGATCAGGTTGAATTCGATCTCTCAGTAACTAAAAATTCTTGAAAAGTCTGCCATCCACCTACAACTTTCAGTATTTTCTAAATCATTTAAGTTTTGCCCACCTGCAAAAGAGACAAAATAACAGCCTCCCTCTTGTCCTCCGGTACCTCTTTCGTATCCACATATGCATCAAATATTTTTAACCAGGTCTCAAAGTCAGATTGTTTATCTATAGAAAACGGCTTAGGTTTTGGCATCCAATCTTTACTGGAACTCTTTACAATCATTCCTCTTACTCCTATCTCAGGTTCTCTCTCAGTTCAAGTATCAATCTCTTCTTTACTCCGCGCTCTCTTCAGCGGATGATGTGACTTCGCCATATCACCTACTACTGAATATCAAAGCTAGACTTTGTTGCAAGATTTTTTGCAACTCTCTGCCTCCCTCTTAACGTCAGCAAGATATTCCAGCAGGGACACAGGAATTGAAAGAGCCCCTTAACGTCAGCGAGCAAGAAACAAGGACACAAAGTTTAGCAGGTAGCGTAAATCACTACAACAAAATGTAGTCCTATTCAGTAATCAATCAGAAGTGATATATATGACTGTTCACATTAATCCCATATGCTTCCGCCAAAATTTTGAAGAACATCAAGAGATTAGGTACAACAATATATTACTAACAACTCCAGTGGTTTGTATATCGGAAAACATCGGCATATATACAAAGTTTCTGAGTGATGTTAACACAGTTCACGACCACCATTGGCCAAGAGACCACTGTCCAATAGGAACACTTTAAATATATTAAAACTACTATAAATACAAGAATTCTCTCACGCGCGTACTTGGTAGTCGCCAGCCATCACATATTACTTAAACGGCTTTAATATCTACTGCTTCGGTCCCTCTAAGTAATAAGTCAAAAACTGAAGGCAAGGTGAGTGATACAATATATATATTATGATTACCAGGCTAATGTTACCGATACTTATAGTTTTAGTAGTACGGTAGATTTGGATTAATAATCTACGCGTGCAACTCTGAGGTATACCTATAGGTGAACGCTGGACGTTGACAAACGTTGACAAGATCTTGACAAAATACATGTAAAAACCGGAGTTTATATAGTAGAATATTTCGGAACTAGTTCCATCCAGGTATGCCTAAAAAGAAGGTCATATCGACGTAAATTTTTTAATTTTAAAGACGTCTGAGACACCATTATTTTGCAATTTGAAATTAGTCTTTAAGAAAATAATTTAAATTTTGAAAGTAATAAATTAAAAGAAAATCTAAGTATAATAATTAAAAACAAATTTATGTGTAAAAACATATATATACATGCATAATTATATCATATTATTGAATTATTATTTATATTTCGTTAACAAGTAAGCTATAGTTCTAATCTAAATTTATATGATGTATTAAATATATCGCATTACGTAGTGCTTATCCTTACGGCAGAATATTTTTAAAAAGAACCGATCGGAAGAATAATTTTTTGTTTATTCTTACGGTACCGTAAAATTAAAAATAATTATTCTTACGGCAGAATATTTTAAAACAATGTCAACAGTATCGGAAGCATATTTTAAAATGCCATCCTATTATATTTGCACCGAATTTGTGAACTTCCAACAACACTCCATACTACATGTGTATATTAAGTACTATATTCACTATTGTATTGCATCCTCTCACCTTGTACCCACCAATGAAATTAATTAATTTATCTGCGCGTTTTTAATTTCTCATTGTATATGACATTTTTATGTATCTATCACATTTCATGTATTTTTACTTTGAAATATAAATGTTATCTGTAGCTATCACATTTCATGTATGTAAATACTTTTAAATTCTATATTTTATCTGTATTTTTTATCGTATAACAAATAACCAATTTTATTACTTTTTAATATACTTTTTAATATACTTTTTAATATACTTTTTAATACTTTTTAATAATTAGGACGTACTGAATATTTTGTAACTATATATTCAACTGTTTTATGTCAATAAGGATCTAGCTCGATCTCCTCATTTTAGATGATTTTAAATTATTTATAATTTTATCACTATTATCTTGTATAACCATATCACGTAATAAATAAACTTTTATTATTATTAAAAAAATTATAAGTTAACCAGTAGTTTTGGAAGAATATATTTTCAACAAAAATATGATTATTTAATAAAAAAGATAATCGAATTTATGAGGAGTTATTAAACAAATTATTAAAAGTGAATTAAATTAATTGTTCAACAATATGAACAATTTTGTAAAATGTTAAGGTTAATTTTAATTTTCTAAATGTTAAATTAATTGTTCAACAATATGAACAATTTTGTAAAATGTTAAGGTTAATGTTAATTTTCTAAAATGTTAAAACACGTAGTCACTTATGTTTAAAACATAGGTAAATGAGATATGATAAATATGAAATACAACATATTACATAGCCACAGAAAACAATGAATATTTGCATAAATATAATTATTATTGTGTGCATTTTCTACAGAAAAAATGCTTTCCGGTTGATGTCTTCACGAGTCTCTGACAATGGTAATGAGGCCAAGCAAGACATCGACTATATGCCATCCAAACAGTATCAAAACCTTAGTGTTATATATCAACTGCCATCATTTACATTGAATTCATGTATAACACGGTTGTTTAAGCTTAATAAATTAAAAGTGGGTTTTCATTACACCACATGACAACGTTGCATTGCATTAATGACATGTACATGACACATTCATCTGAGAAAAACAACTTATTCTTCAATCTTACATAATTGTATTTTTGAAGAATCAAATTGCAGCAGTGGACATGATTGACATGATCTTCAGCTGTAAGAAACTGGACATTTGTAGATTTCCACGGCTTCAGATGAAGATCATTCTTTAAGATTCTTTGTACCGTCGTTCTGGGAATGTCCAGTTCATCGGAAAGTCATCGTGTTGACGTTTTCGGAGTATTGGTAACAGCATTATTCACACGTTAAATATTGTCACCTCTCTCATTCGGTCTTCCAGTTCTCGGTTAAGGTCGAAGAGATTTCCTGTTTCGAATAATTTATCGTGCCATGCCTTAATAACACTGCCTCTAAGAGGTTCATTGTCATATTTATCACTAAATTTTTGACGGACAAGCGGCATATCAGGTTGGGAATTCCCTGCTTCGTGCCACCATCATGCAGCTAAGATTCTGTACTCTACAGTGTAGTTACTGACATCACTACATGTAGCCATCGTAAAATGAAATAGTGACTTCAAATAATATAAATTTAATATATAAATATTGTTGTCTATTGATTCATTATTTCGATTAAATTGCAGTATTAAACATACTGCTTCTTCTATCAGCCAATAGAATTCGTCCCCTGCAATTAGTGCGACGCAGATGTTGGTTTCTCCATATCGATCGCCGCGCTAAACAGCGACCTGTCTGGGGAGGGAATGGATACCCACCAGACGAAACACAACCCTTGGAACAGCCTGTAAACAAACTAAATATAAATCACTTCTTTTTAAACACGAAGTCGTCTTTAAATATCGGCGCATGGAATGTTCGCACACTACACCAGGATGATCGGACTGAACTTTTTGCTCGGGAAATCAAACGTTTTGCTTGCGACATCGTAGGACTTTCAGAAATTCGTTGGACGGGCAGTGGCACAAAATCTATTGATGGACTTCATATCGTATTTTCTGGATATGAGACTCTTCATATTGGAGGGGTCGGTTTTGCATTGTCTGCCCGAGCTCATAACGCATTACTTGAACTTCGATGGTTAATCACCGACTTATCTACGGCCGCTTTAGTGGACAAGGCTTTTGCCTCTTTATCATCCAAGTATATGCACCAACCGCAGATAGTACAGAATCTGTCATTGATGAGTTCTATTTATCACTGCAACAAGAGCTCGAGAGAGTCGATAAGAATGAAATTATTCTAATTCAGGGTGATTAGAATGCGAAGGTAGGCTCTGATCATTTTACTTGGGGCAATGATCGGGCAACACGGCCTCGGAAATACTAGAGGTGAAAGACTACTCGAATTTTGTATTATGAACCAACTATGTGCAGCAAATACATTATTTAAACATAAGCATAGTCGCAAATGGACTTGGGCTCATCCCAATAGTCATATTAAGAACATGATCGATCTGTTTTTGATAAACAACAAATGAAAAAATTGCACTTTGAACTGTCGAAGTTACTCGTCAGCAGATGTAGGCTCCGATCATCAACTAGTAATATGCACGTTACGATTGAAATTGAAAACTAGAAGCAAGCCTGCTGGCACACTTGCGAAGAAACACGATGTTTTCAAACTGCATAACGACGAAATCAAAGCGGAATATCAAGCAGAATTGGACAAAACATTCAGTGAGGTTAGAAACAATAACGAGACTCTCAATGTCGCAGCAGTATGTTTTAGTGATGTATTGCGTTCAACAGCGGATAAGGTATTGGGTTTCGAGCGACTGAAGAAAAAGCCGTGGATAAGCACTGACACTCTTGATCTTGCCGACAGGAGACGTGCTATAAAATGTCGACTCTCCGCAGAACCCAATCTGAAGATGGAATACAATCGCCTCACCCGATTGCTAAACTGAAATCGTCAAAATCACCTGGGATTGACGGCGTCTGTGGTGAACTGATTCAAAATGGAGGCATGGTAGTCGCTCATGAAATACGCAAGATCTGTGAAATGGCTTGGATTCAAGAGGAATTTCCGGAAATATGGTCAAAGTTTTGATAATTACTCTTACAAAAAAAGGTGACCTCACGCAGTGCGAAAACTATTGGACGATTAGTTTGGTAGTACATGCTAGCTAGGTATTACTTGAAATTATTCGGTCACGTTTAAAACCTTACATTGAGACCCAGATGGCAGAAGAACAAGCCGGATTTCGACCCAACCACAGCACAATCGAACAGATTTTGTGTGGAGTCAGCTGGCAGAAAGACACCTGGAAACTGAAACAGGTGAAATGGTGAATATTTTCATTGACTTTAAGAAGGCGTTAGACCGGGTCTGGCATCAAGGTATGATTAGGATTTCACAACATTTTAACATCCCAGCAAAGCTATTAAATCTCATCAAAAATCTTTACTGCCAAGCAGCTAGTGCCGTCCGCGTTGGAGCAGATATCTCAAACTGGTTTAGACAAACGGTTGGAGTTCGACAGGGATGTATTCTTTCGCCCGATCTATTCAACCTTTTTCTCGAACACATTTTACGCGAAGCTTTAGATAGAAGCAATGGAGGTGTTGTTGCAAATGGACGTCGTATTTCTAACCTACGTTTTGCGGACGACATCACCTTGATCAGTAGAACAGAAAAAGATTGCCAGAATCTACTCAATGCCGTCAACAACTACAGCCAACTTTATGGGATGGAAATCAGTATCCCGAAAACCAAATGTCTTGTGGTTGCAAATAATCAACGCGATCTCAACATCCAATTGAATGACCATCACATCGAGAATGTTGCTCACTTTAAATATCTTGGCACGGAAGTAACGGGAAATAATGACTCTCTCTTAGACATTAAGTGCAGAACATCTCAAGCACTGGCATCAGCCTCTAAGATGCACCGAACATGGTTCAACCAAAGACTATCACTAACGACCAAACTACGCCTCATGAAGTCTTTGATACTACCAATCGCACTTTATGGTTGTGAAAACTGGACATGTTAAAAAACCATAACTAGTGTATAATTGATTGATGTTAAGTTATAGAAAAGAGGAAACAAAATCTATTTAGAGATGCATTTTCTTTCCTAGTTATTATTTTATGCGTACATCTCAAAATTTCCTTAATAAACTATTAATTATTTATTTAAAATATTAATTTTAATTTTTAACGTTTTTTACACTATATTTTGCTTGTCATAAATATACTAATAATAATAATACATATATTCTAGATAACAATTTATACATATTTTAACTCAATAATTGGTTTTAGGGAAATATAACTTACTTACTTGTAGAATATACAAATATTTCCGTTTTCCCCAATTCGTTTATTAACCCTTTGTACTCCAGCCAAACACTATCTCTGGGTTCATGTGTAACGTTCGAAAGGGATAAAACTGTGATCAATATATTTAAGAAAACAATAAAATTAACGAGTAAAATCATTGTCTATATTTATCAACGATGTTTACTCCTGGTATGGTAAAATTTTTATAAATTTGTAGCTATATTTCTATCGCCAATATATTCTAGGTGAATAGGTCAAGTGGCACAATGAGGTGAGTCTTGAACAATTAGACTGAAAACTAAGTACTTTAAAGATATATGCTCGTATATCTCACTGCATTTGTTATATCAGCTGATTCGTAATATATACTATTATATAGATATTTCAATAGAAAAATGTTATAGATTTCTACATTTTCAAAATAGATATATTCATTATATTCATAACTATATATATATATGTTTTACAAAATGTACAATATTGTAAAAAAATAAAATATTGTACGGAAAATACAATAATAGAGTATAGCAATAAAAAATAGGTTACTCTTATATTTTTTAGAATCTAGAACATATGTACATACATTTGACTTAAAATTTAAAAAAATTCGGAAAGACATTGAAGAAAAAATTATTTTATTCACGGCAGTTTTTTAGCTCACCAATGGGTAGTGATTTAGATCGGTATTATTGCCATGGTATTAGCAATTTACAGGGAAAGGTTTGCTTTAAACAGGAGTTTTATTCAAATGTTATGCAATGAAAAAATGTCACGTATCCATTATATTTCAAATAATAATGATGTATAATAAAATAATGTGCTAATATTACAATTGCTCGAAAGTACTGGATGAACATACGCACCTATTACAGATAAATAGTTTCAAAATATTCACTATTTTTTAAATTCCATTATAACTAAGTATATATATGTTAAAAGTAACACAATTCTATTTTAGGAAATGTCAATTTAAAATCTTACGGTAGAATCCGAACACCATCCTAACTAGAGGAGCTCCTTAAATGCTTTTTAAATTATTAACAAAACTGATCTTCTTCAAACAACAATAAAGTTGGTTTAAAACGTCATTTAGTTTGGTTGGTTCGTTTGTAATAATTTTTCAATAACAACAATAAACAACAATAAAGTTGGTTTAAAACGTCATTTAGTTTGGTTGGTTCGTTTGTAATAATTTTTCTTAAGTATTGATCTTTTTATAAATAATTATTTTCAAGTTGGATTACCTCCTCAAGACTGGAAGAAGCTTCTCTACATGATTTTAAAATAACTAATCAGTCGAAATGTGAACATAATAATATTATAATTTAAGTCTTATTCTTCTGTATAGATATTAATACGGATTTATAGTTAATTTGGACGATTAAGCCATGACTAATTCGTTCAGTACAAATTCTGAACTGAATGAACTGGAATTTTTGTAATTTATTCAATTTAAAGCCATTTAATTTTATAATATATAACATTTCCATAAAACATTGAAATAATTTAAATACAACATACTATTTGACCTTTTCCTTGTTTTTATATAATGACTTCAAAAAAGGTTAGTACTGTACATATAGGTAAGCAGTTAAATCATTCACATGAGTAGTTGCTTCTGTTTCTTTTGGGTTGTTGCCTAATTTTTTTAATTTATTCAACCCAGAAATAAACTATTATCGCTACCACTGACAATTACATACTATTATATTAAGAGAATATTGTTGCACGCATCACTTTGACAAAATATATGAATATAAAAGTTAAAAAGATTGTTATATTCAATTTTGTGATTATTTCGAAAACAACGACACACCGATTTAAACAATTTCTATTTCAATAAAATTATTATATGCATCTCAATTTTCTCACAATAAATGTAACAACTCACACGTCACTAGTTGAATAAATAAGACACTCAGTCGGACCTATTTCCAATAAGAGAGTTTCATACTCATTCCAAATTGAATCCCGTGGCTGCATTATATTTTTGTTCAATATATTTTTCAGCAATAAATGTCTTCTATAAAAACATATTTACATCCATATTTTTATGCAGCACAATTGAAGGATGATGCAATTAATAATGTTTTTTGGTATTAATGTATTCACAATTATCAAGAAAGCTTAAAATATGCACAGAAGTATGCTATAATATTATCATACAGTTAACATCCTATATTACGACTGTGCATGTATCCAGCATTAGTCATGAATCGATCGATAATGCATTTACCTGCCTGTATATGGGGAGTCTGGTTAATACAGTCAGCTGTGCTTATGTTTCCTGGCACGTGTTGCAGATACACATTATGACGGTGTTGGTCTGCCAAAGCGAAAATCTATATTTACACACATGTATTACACGACTATACATATATATATATAATATACATATATATATATAGGAAAAATAATTTAGTTATAGGAAAGTGTGCTAAATGAAAGTAATTCCATCTTACTAAAAACCAGAACTTAAACTATACTAATATGGGTAAAATATATAATATTCTTTTTAAAACACTGTAATTCAAATAAATTTCCAAGGACTACTTCAACTTAAAGTATTCCCTGTAAATTTCTTAAATATTTTCGTACTTAATTAATAAGATTGATGCTATTATTCAGTGTGTATAACGATATTTTGATAAGGCACTTCACTAATAGACTATGTGAGTATCCATATATTTGTAATAGCTATAACTTACAGTTTTTAGATTTCAGTTTCAGATAAATTTTATACAGACTGCATTTGAATTATTAAGTTGTTAAAGTGAAATGATTAGACAAAAATTATATGTACATTTTTATAAATAAAAGTTTTTAAGAGTATAATAACTTAATTAAAGTAGAATTGCTTTTTTAATGTGCACATTATAATGAATTTTATCATCATGAAATAAGCCATCTTTTGATTCTATATAATTCTATTAGAGTCAATACAAGATTTAATTTAAGAGGGATTTGACAAATTAATATTAAAAATAAAACAGATAGCTAAGGATAATTTTCTTTGTAAAGCTGTTTTAAGCTTTATATTTTAATTAAGACCTTGCCATTCAAAGAGGATTGTTTTATTAAAAACTAAATTAAGATAATCTTGATAAATTTCGCTATCTAATAATTGAAAACTACAAATAAAAAAAGTACGGTGAAATTATTTTTAATATTAAAAATCGACAATCAAATTATGTTCAGCCTTGCTTTATGCGAGGCGAAATTATACCTCCAAACTTAACTCATACAAATTTAAATCTTTGTTCCTATTATGTCCCGATTTTACGTCCAATAAATCTTTATATACATGTATATTTTATTTCTGATATTATTTTTGCTGATCCTTTATACATACCTACAAGTTTTTATGTATATATTGCCTCTAAAATGTATTGTAAATATTGTAATAACTCTTGAAAGTGGTTTTTTAGAGCGATTCGGACCTCATCCACATTAAAGTACATATATATTCTATTAATAATTGTAATCACATTAAAAACATATACTATATAATAGATTTACGTTGGAATATAATTATGCATTGTATTACTAATAACACATTTCAACAAATACAAATATTGAGCTTCCCCCGTCCTGGTATCCTTATCTTTGTTATATATATTATATAAACAACAAAGAAAAATAAGCCGTTAAAAAACTGATACTAATCTATTAGTAGCTTTTCATGATAGTATATGCCTCTCGTATCTAGATGTGAATTCTATGTATTTTTGTTTTCCTATTATTAGAATAATGTTATTTCTTTAAAAAAACTGAATGATTCTATAAAAGGTTTATTTGATACAATATATTTTGAATATTTGTCTCATTCATATAAACGTTACAAGACTTCATCACTAGAATAAATGATAATAATTATAAATACATCTAAATATATATCCATATACCGGGGTGTTTCTAAATTGATTTAATAGATTAAGGTATATAATCATTTAAAAATATGTTTATCAAATTTTATAATAGACCTATAACAAATTACTAATATTTTTATAAAAACAATTTATAAATGAATAATTATGTTTGTCCTAAGGGTTTGCGAAAGTATAACATGCAAATTATCTGATTGTATACGTTGTTTGAAAGAGTCAAGTATATTACTCTCTAGTCAACAAAATTATATAATTATATAATTAAAAAGACTAGTTTACTATTTTCTAAATTGGAAAATGTTATACAGAAAACCATATAATCACATATTTCATTATTTTAATCGTGCTTTACTCTACTTGCTGACTCCATGGAAAATGTCATAGACTGCTAGATAAACTACTAGTAGTATCTAGATGTCCATGGAAAATGTCATAGACAACTAGATAAACTACTAGTAGTATCTAGATGTCCATGGAAAATGTCATAGATTTCTAAATAAACTACTAGTAGTATCTAGATGTCCATGGAAAATGTCATAGACTTCTAGATAAACTACTAGTAGTATCTAGATGTCCATAGAAAATGTCATAGACTTCTAAATAAACTACTAGTAGTATCTAGATGTCCATGGAAAATGTCATAGACTTCTAAATAAACTACTAGTAGTATCTAGATATCCATAGAAAATGTCATAGACTTCTAAATAAACTACTAGTAGTATCTAGATGTCCATAGAAAATGTCATAGACTTCTAAATAAACTACTAGTAGTATCTATATAGATGTCCATAGAAAATGTCATAGACTTCTAGATAGACTACTAGTAGTATCTATATAGATGTCTATAGAAAATGTCATAGACTTCTAAATAAACTACTAGTAGTATCTAGATGTCCATTAAAAAATGTCATAGACTTCTAAATAAACTACTAGTAGTATCTAGATGTCCATAGAAAATGTCATAGACTGCTAGATAAACTACTAGTAGTATCTATATAGATGTCCATGGAAAATGTCATAGACTTCTAAATTAACTACTAGTAGTATCTAGATGTCCATAGAAAATGTCATAGACTTCTAAATAAACTACTAGTAGTATCTAGATGTCCATGGAAAATGTCATAGACGTCTAAATAAAAAACTAGTAGTATCTAGATATCGCTAGAAA
>JAYRBW010106313.1:0-18811 GCA_036023295.1 Invenusta paracnida
TAAAAATACCACAATTTCGCAAACCAGCCTTTCACTCAAAACGACATAAGCGCCAAGTTTCCCTTCCCGCTTAGTTATAGTATTCCCTGTTTAACCCCTTTTCACTTTTTTCAAAATGCAGTCTTGAGTTATTTTTGGCCTTATTAAAAAAAAAAATTCACTTTAAAATTTATATATTTATACTTTTTTCGTAATTTTCTTGACTTCTTTTTTGACAACTTGTGAATTTGGCTATAAAATGTGGGGGAGGGGAGAATAAAATATATACTACTCGACAAATTCTCAGAAAATTGACAAATATTATTAGATAATTAAAAAAAAAACACAATTTATATTAATTGTAAAAAAATGAATGTAGCTCAAATTCATAAAGCATATCAAGGAGATGATATACAGAAATCATTATCTAATTCACCAGGATTTATATGGTCAAAATATTCTCAAGAAAAAAAATCTACAATGACATAATTATATAATAAAAAATACAAAATTCCATATTCGATTAGATAAAAATTGCCAACAAAAGATGGTGGAAAAATCAATTAATAGAATTGAGGCTGCCCCCTACTAACATGACATTTTATATAGAGATAATCTTTATTTAGAAGCTCGTCATAAAGCAGATCAACAAATGATTCAAGAATTAGATTCAATTACAAATCCTAGAGTTAGAGAAAAGGTTGAACGTTTCCTAGTTAAGAAAATATTCCAAGCAAAAGTAAAATTAGATATGAGAAAACAGAAAACACAGGGACTACTATAATAATAGTTCAGTTAAAGTATTCCCTGAGAAAACATGTCTAAAAGTATAAATAATTAATAAAGATGATATTCATTCGGCGGATTTACTTCATATGTCAAATGAATGTGGTTACAAATATATATTATCTGTAATAGATTTATATTCAACATTTGCGTAGGGTATTCAATTAAAAAATAAATAAGCTAATACAGCGAAAGAAGCTTTTGAAATTTTGCATAACGATCGTAAACCAAAGAAGTTATGGATTGACAAAGGAACTGAATTCTAAAATAGAGTATTTACGAAATATTTTAGTGAAAATAAAATCGATATGTACTCCACATATAATTTGGGGAAGGCTGTTTTCATCCACAGATTAATTAGAACTCTCTACGAAATTATGTATCACAGAGCAAGGCAGTCAAAAGTGGTTCAAACTATGGCTAGATGTTATAGACTATAAGTATATTACTAAGAATCAATACAAACCACACCTACAAAGGCATCAGAAAATCCCGAGAGTATTAGACAAGCGATTACTTGAAACAATTTTGCGATTGATGTGAACAATTCACAGAAAATTAAACAGAAAAACAGATTTCATGTTTGTAATCGTATACGCATATTTAAATAAACAAATACATTTGAGAAAGGTTATGCTGGGTATTGGACGAATGAAATCTTTGTAATATCTAAAGTAAATAACACATTGTTATGTATGTGTTATGTTATTATGTTGTTAGTGATTATTACTATGTTATTAGTTATGTATTATTCTATTACTTGTACTATGTGTTTTACTGTGCTATTGTACAAGCATGAGAGTGAACATTCTATCCGCACAATACAACTGACTTTCGGTTCATTAAAGCAGTAAATAACAAGCACTATTCTTATGTAAAATTAAGACTGTTATTTTAATACCTTTAAAGCGTTTGCAGTGTTATTATTATTATCACTAACCGGGTTACATAACACACGTCTCTAATTACATATAAAATTAAAGATTTAGAAAGGGAAACCTATATTAGGTAGATTTTATAGTAATGAGTTACAGAAGACAGATTTTTAATGTACTAACATGACGTTTATTTTATCTGATAGCGATTTACAATCAATCTTAATTTTTTTGAAATCAAGCTAACATATATATTTTAATAGGAAAAAAAGAAGAATTCAACACATTTATTGAGAATATTTCACTCTCTGCAGGTGGAAACACCAAAATAGCGCATTGCACTTTCGTAAAATCTTTTTTTTTATATTTTAAGCTTCTAGAATTCTCTCTATTTAATAATTGCTTCTCGTCTATTTCAGAAAGCGTCCAATTCCTATATAATGCAGACTAGTGGCAGCTGTCTGCTATAGCTACATAAACAGACAAATATAAACTCACTGACGTTCTTGCTTTTACAAGTCAGATGAGTATGGATCCTTACTGTAACAACCGTAAGCGTACTGTATCAAAGCAAAAACGCATTCAAACTGGTGCTGATTTGAAACTTTGTTAAACGATATAGGATAAGAATTCATTCCAGAAGAGAGACATGAAAAATATAGCTTATTTATTCAGCACACTATCCTTTCCTCCCCAACTGTTCTCAACCCACAAATCCAGATCCTTCACAGGGGAACGCTCTTCCCACCGTCTGCGACTTACTCAAACGTGAAACCATTCTTCACACCAACGGTGTGCTAGATAAAATTCACTTGGAAAGTTTTCATTTATATTTAAAAACCTTTTTTGAAGGTGATGTAATCTCTGTAGTAACATTCTTTTCCAAAACAACATACAAACTGTGCGCTCAGAGATTTATTTTGCGATGAATCTCTGTCTCCTCGCGAAAGAGTACCCCACCATTTCGCGCCTTTATATTTCACTTGGCTTTCTTAAAGCCAACTTTCAATTAATTAAAGAAATTGTGAAGGAGAATCCAGAATTGTGGCAGTAAGTATAATAGCATATACGGGGTGGGCCAGAAGTCCCTACGACTTTTTACAAAACGTTTATTTACAAATTTACAATGCATAATAACATTGCAAATACAATATCTGTAGATTTATCTATGTGACCTTGATACTATTTTAATCCCACCACCGGGTGGGTATGATTCGTAACCATAGAATTTATCGATTTATATAGGCTATATTCAACAGTGACGGCTTACCTTATTATAATTATGATTGATTTAAGTCCATACACAATTCCTTACCGCGTTCAAGCTGCAGCATGACTATATGAAACTGATCACTCAAATAAAGCAATACGTATTGTTAAATAGAAACTACGAAAATAGTATAATGCAGAATCACCTGAAGGGCGAGTCATACTGCAATGGATGAATATATATAATAAGCTTTTTGAGACTAAAAGCATCATTGAAAAAAGAGAACCGGGCGTCCAAATGACGGAGACTTTTCTGATGCTGTCAATGATTCAATGGAGACGGTCAGATGAGCTTGAAATTCCACAAACAACAATGAGAAGAATATTACCAAACGATCTCGGATACAAACCATGGAAGTTCGTCAAAGTGCAGTTCTATCCTATAAGGATCATCTTTCAATAGTCCAATGTTGCAGTGCGCTTCTTGAGAAGTATGCCAAATGCAAGGAGGAAATAAAATGTTTTTTCTCTGATGAGTGCGTGTTTTATGGTGATGGCAAGTCTATGCATTCAGTATTTTGGAGTAAACAAAACCAATATTTTTGGGAACAAGTGTGCCAACATCCGCCTTCCGTGATGGTGTGGGCTTCTATGTGCTCCAATCACCTAGTCGGATCGTTCTTTTTTGATGAAACGATCAATGCAACTAGCTACATCGAAATTCTTCGCAGTAAATTCATTCCTTCTTTGGAAGAACTTCGTTTTTTATATGCATACAACTTCCAACAAGATGTGTGCACCTGCACACACTGCCATAGTCACACGAGAATATCTTAATAAAGTGTTTCCGGATCGTTGGGTCGGAAAGTTTGGGCCAATAGCGTGACCAGCGGACCTTAGTTCATTCGACAATGTACTGTGGGGATAGTGAAACCAACAATCTTTGCCAGAAAATGTCAGACTAAAGATTAACCTATGTCATTAGAGAAGAATTTGCAAATGTTGAAATATCAACTTTTCAAGCAATACACAAACGAACTTTCCGAAGCTTCCAGATTTGTATTGATCAACATGGGAAACAAGTTGATCCCTATGATAAGTAACTTTCCATATACTAACTGTATTTGTACATCTGTCATTTCTGTTATTAGTGTTATTATGCATTGTAAATTTGTAAATAAACGTTTTGTAAAATGTCATAAGAACTTCTGGCCCACCCATGGGTAGAAATATATGCGTACATACATAGAAATTAATTAATATATACATAGAATGGCAATCTAAAATATTTCCATTGAAAATGCTTTACATTTTGAGTTTGTGGTCAACATATACTATTTCAAAGAATTAAGTATATGCCAACTCATTTAAATATCATTAGAAAAAAAAATATTTAAAAAATATAGCAGTATAATTATTTTACTATGGCCTTTTTATTGTAGTAATTTTAAATATATAAAGGATTTTTGACCACAAACACTCCTTTTGAAAATGTTTTTCCATTTTTCTGGATGGCTAATCTATGTATATAAAGTAAAACGAATATCTATGAGTATAATAGTATAATAATATAATAGTATTTACTGCCACAAATCTACATTTGATTTACTTTTATTTACGTAATTGTACATATTGATTAATTTCAATGATTATACTATAATGCTGTTCACTCGCTATTGCAAGAGAAAGGCTATTTTTTTTATTTTCAAATATATTACAAGCAGTAGTATACTGCATAAACGTTTTGTTTTCCGCGAGTTTCTTTATTTTCCAGAAAACTTTCTTCTTTAATTTTTTACGCCCTTTTTCAGATAGCCAGTTTATGTATATGAAGTGAACGAAAATATATACAAATAACTCAGTGCTTGTTTCTTCACTTGTCCCACGTCGTGGGAATCCATTCTTAGTATTAAAACGTCATTTTGTCCAACGCTGTTAGAATATCTATTATGTGACTCATTTCTCCAACGCCCATAGAATATATATTTACTTATTGTATATCTTTAAAAATGACACTTACTTTTTCTGATTTTATAAATAAATATGGAATTGATACTACTACTAATTTTCCATTAATGAAATGGACAGAAGAATTAAATATTAAATCTTTTGTTATTGTATGAGAGTTGAAATTATTCTAACTCAAACAAAACTATTATGCTATTATAAATTTTCATACATCGAAAGTAAGAGGAATTCATCATTCAGCATTATGTGAAATGAATATAGTATAATATTTTTTGATAGCTATGGTTTAGATCAAACAAATGAAATAAATAATTTATCTCATAATGATTTAATTTCTTCAACTGTTAAACTCCAACAATTATGTGCAAATTTTTGTAGTCAAATAAGTTTATGGGTTTTTGTTGTAGTTATTATATTATGTTTAATTGTGCTAATATATTTATATTATTAATAGATAGACTATTCCAGAATGTCTGTACATATGTAAGATGCAGGGATGTGTGTGTACAACACAATCAAGTAAACTCAGTTAACATAATATTACGTCGTTCTGTTGTTCTCTCTCTTACTAGGAACATGCATTATGTAAACATTATATGTTGTTAATATACAACCTAATTCAGTGGCCAAGATAAAATGAACACAATACAACAGCCGTCGTTGTGTACAAATCCTAGAAGTGAAGACTAACATTTTTTCAAAAGACAATTTACTAATGATATCAATATAATCGACGCAGAGGATGACAAGAAACAGCCCTATTAATTAAACTGCATTAGTCGTGATGGGCCAAATATATACAACGGTTTGCCAGGACCAAAGGGTACCTATGCAAATACTATTGAGCGATTCGATGAATTTTTCAAAGTGAAGTCCTCATTACTATTACGACGAAAAACTTTATTTGAAGCGCGACAGTTTTCAAACGAAACCGTCGTTGAATATTCATGTCGTCTACGTCGCTTAATAGCAGAATGTAACTTTTCTGCAGACGTTTCCCTTATACTCCTTAGAGACATTTTCGTGTGTGGCGTTCATAAAAATTTCTGGGGGAAAGACTTCTATCCAAAGATGCAAATATTTTGACATTTGACGTCGCTGTCACACGAGTCGAAACTTGGGAGAGAGCGCGTTCGGAAAGAAAAACAGTAGCCACAAAGCCAGTCATAGCCGCTACTGAAATAAACAGCCAACAGCCAAAGACGTTTAGGAGTCAATGCACTCGATGTGGATCAACGCAGCACGACTATCGATACCCAAAGTGTCAAGCTTTCAACACAACGTGTCATAGATGCTTGAAGAAGGGCCACCTCCAAAGATTCTGCAAAACAAAGATGACCAACACAAATTCAACAGCATCGCAACTAGACTGCGGAAGAAGACATCCTCCCCACAAATCAATCAATGCTGTTAGCGGAGATAGAAGTACTCGTGAAGATTTCGACGCAGACGAAGCCCAGGATGGTAAGCCCAGTTGCCTATATGCCGCGAGTAATGGACCGAAATCGATGCAGCGAAAGGTGAGGATCAATGGAGTAGAATTCCCAATTCTAATGGACACAGGTACTGAATTAAACATTATTCCTGTAGGTGTGATCCAAACTAGCATTCACCCAACGTCTGTTCGCATTTCTGCGTGGGTACTTATGAGCTTGAGGTCCTTGGTGAGATCTACTGTGATGTTTCTTATAAATCGAATACTGTTTCTGATAAATTTATCGTTATAAATGTTCAAAATTGCTCAATGTTATTCTCCGCAGATCTGTGTAACCAACTACATATACACATCAAGAACTATGAATGTAAAATTAGCATTGATTCTGATATTCCCACTGTTAATAGTCCCCGGCGTAGTCTACCGCCGGTAATTAAAAAATATGTCGAAAATTTACTAAAATCTATGTGTAATGATGGTATTATTCGTAAAGCGTCTGACGCAACAGACTGGTGTAGTCCATTAGTAGTCACTAAGAAAAAAATTCTAAATTGCGAGTCTGTGTAGATCTACTAGGTCACTAAATAAAGCAGTAAAGCGCGAAGTATTTCAAATACCCGATAATCACGATATATTTGTAAATTTGAATGGATCCAAGGTTTATTCTATATTAGACTGTAAAAGCGTGTTCCATCAAATTAATGTCGAGCCAAATTCTAAGCACTTGTTGACATTTGCTGCACCGTCTGGTAGATATTGCTTTTGTAGACTTCCTTATGAGATTAAAACAGCGCCTAAAATATTTTAATCAGTATTACAGGGTATTTTACAACATATACTTAATGTAACCGATTTTTTTGACGATATCTTAATCGCTTCAAGTTCAATCGAAGATCACGAGAAAACTTTAGACGAAGTCTTTAAAACTCTATTCGATAACGTTATAACCTTAAACAAGTCTGAATGTAAGTTCGCTACAGATAATGTTGAATTTCTAGGCCTTACTTTGAGTTCATCCGGTATTTCTCCATCTAAAGCGAAGTTGCAGGCTATCGAAGAGATGTCATCTCCGTCCACAAAATATCAGCTTCGTAGTTTTCTAGGTTTGGCATCGTTTTTTGCACAGAAGTATTTTCCTGTTTATGCTTCACTTGCAGCTCCACTTTGGAGACTATGCTCTGACAAAGAAAAGTTTATCTGGAACTCGGAGACAGAAGAAGCTTTTGAAAAACTAAAAACCTCTATTGTAAAATGTTCAGATTTGAGATTGTTCGATCACACTAAGCCAGTAGTTATACAGTCAGATGCCAGCGCTGAAGGTATTGGTGCTGTGCTCCTTCAGAATGTCGCTCCTATAGCATATACGTCTAGGAAATTATCTCCAGTTAAAAATGATACTTCGTAATTGAGAGAGAATTTCTAGCTATAGTCCATGCACTGAATAAGTTCAGACGCTTGATTCTTTTTTCAGACATCGAAATACAAACGGATCATAAACTAATATTAGATCTTTTGAACAAACCAATTGATGATTTACCTATTAGAATTCAGAAATAGGTTGTGTATGTTCAGTCGTATGATCTAAAATTTTCATATCTGGAAGGTCCGAAGAACGTTGTTTCCGATGCGTTGTCAATAAACCCAATATGCGGGGTAGTTGATCATGAATCTATAAGCCCGGTTGAAAACTGTGAATACATACTTTGTTTCACTCGCTAATTAGTTCTACTAAATATCAGTTATGTATTCCGTGAGACTCTAGCCGACCCAGTGTTAGCAGAAGTAGTCAAAGCGATAGAAAATTCTTTGTCTGATAACAAGTACAAAGCATTTTCCCCTTATTATTCTATAAAAAATCAGTTTAGTTTACAGCACCGGTCTTTTATTGATTTCAGCACGCCTATTATTCTTTATCGCGAGCAGATTCTTATACCCCCATCTATTACAAATCAGATTCTTGAACAAACTCATGAAGGTTATGTGGGCGTTACCAAAATGAAAGATTATCTTATGTTCCATTGCTATTGGCGGGATATAGCAAGGACATAGAATCGTTCGTAAAACGCTGTACTCCTTGCACAATCTACCAAAAGAATGTAGATCGCGCTCCTATACAACCGGTCGCTGACATTGTTGATAAACCTTTTGATACTATAGCAATCGACATTACGGGTCCTAGCTTGGATCTCAAAGGTAATACGATGCTAACCGTTATCGATTATTTTAGTCGCTACCCATTTGTATTTGTATTAAACAGAACCGATTCAAAAGAAATTATTTCATGTTTACGTCATATTTTCTCTCTATTTGGACTTCTTCGTAAAGTAATAAGTGACAATGGCAGTAATCTTACTTCCAATGAGATAAAAGATTTTTTTCAATCACTACATATTGTCCAAGTCAATAGTTCTAACTATTTTCCACATAGTAACGGATGCGTTGAAAGATTCCACAATACATTGAAATCTCGATTAAAACGTGTATTACACTCTAGAGAACTATCTTTTCATGATGCTTTATCGCGGGTTCTCTTTGATATTAGGAAACTCCCTAACGCTATGACAGGTGAGACTCCTTACTTCCGTATGTTTGGTAGAGCCATGTGTACTGAATTTTCAAAACCTTTTGATACCCCTCCAGTCGTTACTAGTTCCGCTTGTAACCCTGCTTGTGAATATGGTAAGAAGTTCTGCAAGCCAAAAACAGTTCACTATAGACCAGGTGACAAAGTTTCTTTAGGAAAGCCGTTCAGTAATAGAGGGATAGTCATAAATGTAGCCGGTAGAAACTGTTATAAAATTGATTGTGGAGATTATCAACGAAATTATAATCAATCTCACTTGAAACCACGTTTTGATGAACAAATGTTGAATCCGATAGATGCAGATCTTATAGCATATTATTACGTGGCTAATGATCGTACTCTGCATACTCGAAACGTGAAGGATAATGTTAATGATTCTTCTTTAGTCGGGTTACCAATTGCACCTTCTAAACAACACCGCTATAGTCTGAGAAACCATCCCATTAACCATTCTGCTTATAAAGATTGATATAAAGTGTGTATTTTGTATGTAATTAAGACATTACCCAATTTTGCTATTGCATATTTTCCACTTTGTTAGTAGTCTTATATGGTTTATGTAATCACCAATTCAATATATTATATTAATATTATTGCACTGTATTACACTCTATAATATTATAGTACATAAATGCAATTATGAACTAATTTTAATATATCATTAATTTGTTTAATCCTACTCATTCTGCTTATGAGTAGTCTATGTATTGTATATTATTTTTTGTGCTCTCTTTATTCTTTATGTGTAAAAAAAGAGTTGTTTTAGTTATTATATTATGTTTAATTGTGCTCATATATTTTTATTATTGATCGGTAGACTATTCCAGAATGTATGTACATATATAAGATGCAAAGATGTGTGTGTACAACACAACCAAGTAAACTCAGTTAACATAATATTACGTCGTTCTGTTGTTCTCTCTCTTACTAGGAACATGCATTATGTAATCATCATATGTTGTTAATATATAACAGTTTTATATCAACTTTTTCTTGATAAAATATTTGAAGAAATAGTTTAGATCTTACTTAAATTTTAACTTAAAAACTACAACAGTAAATACATTTTTAGAGTCAACAACTGCTCCATCTTCAAATAATTTTAATACTAGTATTGCTGGTTAAAGATATATAAATGAAGATGGTGATGAAATGAAAAGAGATTTAAATATGAATAATAATACTTTAACAATTTTTAAATTACATATAGCAGACATTGATGCAGTCACAAAAGGATATATCTTCAAATTAATGATTGAACTTCTAGAAATTGAAATATGAATTTAAATAAAATTACTCAATTACGATTGATTACCCAACAACTGCTACTGATGCAGCCAATCTTGCATCTGTTTTTGTTGAAGTAAATCGATTGACTTCTAAAGATGTAAATATGAAAGATAATAGAATTATAATTTAAGTGATCCGGTGGAAACAAAAGAAGTTGTTAATTTAATATTTGCTGATAAAACGTTTATTAAAAATGAAACAGAAATTAACATGTAAAATTCATGTAAACTTCATAAAATTATTAATTTACCACCACCAGTAAATGTGAGAGGTGTTGTCAATAAATTATATAGAATATAATACTGTATCTTCTTTAATTACAAACAACTTGGATACGAAGAAGAATGAAATCAGGTGAATAAATTACAGAGCTTGCTGCTGTTAATAAATTTTATGTTGACAATTAAGAGTGGGGTTTAAATCAAGTAATTAATAGAAAGATTGGTGAACTAAAAATTACAAATTAGAATTATTTTGATTCTTCCCCCACATCTCTAATCACACTAAAACTAAATATGAAACATATTAAAATTATTCAACTTAGGATTCCTTCTGATGAAAATGATTCTGCTAGTAAATATTATGTTGATGATGAAGCATGGAAGTTTAGTCAAGTAATTAATAAAAAAATTGGTGAACAAAAAACATATTTCATAGAGAATAAAGCTCCATACTTATATGACCATATTGCCACTAATTCACTTATTTCTTTTATTCCAAAGAAAATACAAGAAGAATATTTCAATTACAAATATACTCAAAATGAATATACTCCAACGTTTTGGATATCATCTAAATTTCATCAAGGATTAAAAATTAATTAAAACTTGTTAGTGGAACTGAGTATAGTGTACATAAAATAGTTGCAAAAGAGATAGGTAAAAATTTTGTTAATTCATTTACAACTAGAGTTGGCTCAACTAAATTTTCTAATAATGCTTTAGATTTTAATGGTATAAATAGTATTCAAATTGCAACAAAATTTGGTAGTAATTTCACGTTTTTTATTCTCGCAACAAGTTATGCAGATGGTAGAGTATTTTATAGTTCTGTAGGAAATAATTTCTTTGGTTGGTATTGTAATGGACAAGCATTACTTTAAATGGAAAGTGCTGTTCATGGAACTAGTAGTAATTTAACACCAGCACAAAATAGAGATAGCAACTTACATTTAAGTGTATTAAAAAATCTCGACGGAATAAAGGCATTTGCCGATTAAAAACAAAACTGTACAAATAAAAATATTTACAAACTGTAAATACAAGGTATCACTGCTAATTCAGCAACAAGTTGGAATCAAAATGTAATTATTTGTAAACCACTTATACATCCAATATAAACAGGAAAGTTTATAGTTAATGAATGTTTATGTTTTTATTATTCTATGGCAGATATAACTGTTAATTAGTTTATTGAATTTCTTGCTAATTATTATGCATTCAGTTAGATAGATTATTTTAATTTTATTAAAAAAATTGGATGAACAAATAAATAATCAAGAGCATGACCAAGAAAAGAAAATATGTTAGATAAAAATATAAAACTAGCAAAGCAATTAGCTTATTATATGAAAATTTAAAATAAGTGGGGCAAAGAAGATTATATAATTAAAATTCGAGGAATAACTTTAGTATTACTAACTTCAATAACTGCAGTAATTGTAGGAACAGGTGGTTTAATTACTCCTCCAATTGCTGCAACTACTGCTGCTTTTTTAGGTGAAGTAGCTGCAGTAAAAACAAAAATTACAGAAGAGATAGTAATTGGTTTAACTTCAAAAAAGAAATCTCATTATAGTTCTATTTGTGAAGTAATGAATTCTTATATATATAAATAAATTATATATTTATTTTGAGAAATGTAGAAATGACGAAAGAATTACTATAAAAAAATTAGAAGGATTTGATTATAATTTGTTAAAGAAAATAGATAATTATTTGTAATTACTCATCTTTGTTAACTTTAAAAATATTCTTTTTATTCTTTCAGGTACTGGCTTGCGAATATTTACAAATGCATATTTATACTCATCCTTTTGATCCCATTGTTGTTTGCATTTTTTTTAACTCACCTTTCTCAATTCCAATATGGGCATCTTGAATTATTTGTGATTAATTTCTATCATTGATTAATAAGAATATAAAATAATTTGCATTCTTTCGAATAAAAGATCTATCCAATCCATAGAAAGATTGAGATTGGTGATACAATGGGAATTTATACCTTTTGTAAACATATTGACGTAGTACTTTTTGATTTTTATTAGTTACACAATCATTGAAAACTACGAAATTCTTTTTAGCTGGATATACATTTTCCATACTAAGATTATTTACATTATTAGTAATTTTTACTTCTATACCAGTTTTTTTCTTCTCTGCATTTACCTGTTTTATTTTCTCTTCTAGTAAATCTCCTATAAGATATTCTTGTACTTCCTCATCTTCTTCATAAATATTAAAAAGATTTTGTACATCTAATTTATCGAAATATTCTAAATCTACTACATTTTTTTAGTAAGATTGATTGGTAGATGTGGTATAATGAGTAGACTGTTATAATGTAATATTTTTGGAGTAGTTAACATGTTAAAAAGTAAATTAGTTTTATCTCATCCAGCACCTCCAATTAAACACATTAGCATAGGGTTATTGGTAAAAATACTACTGCCTAAATTTCGGTTTCATTATGTTTATTTTTAAAAATTTTTAACTAAACCTTGACCATTACCATTTAAAAATAACCCTTCACCTTTTTTATATGGACGAAGAAATATTCCTTTACCTTGTTTCTCTACATTTATTTTACCAGCTAAAAATATGAAACCTTCTTTTACTGCATTTTAGTTTCCCCAGAAAAGTTCTTCCCAAAATCGTTAACAGTACCTACTGTTTCATCTATGCCATTCCCAGCTACCATAGGCTGTAATTCTTTATTATGTCTTTCTGTTACTTTTTAGATTTTATCAGTAACTGCTTTTTCCTTAGCGACATTTACGCCACCTGCTTGCCACCAGCTGTAGCTCCCGCAGCTTCTACCCCTCCAAATATAAGAGGAAGTAGAGTAAGAAGAGGAAGAATACCACCTTCTGTTTCTATCTTTTGTTAAATATATTTTTTACGTTTATTTGTAACATACCCATTTATTTTCTATATACTTATTATGTTGTTCAATTTTAGTTCTAAATTTGAATGTTTCAATTTGTAGCTTATTTTCTATATAAAAATAAAATGTTCTATTCACTAATTTTACCGTCAATTACTTTTATAATATTTTTTTATTTTTCTAAAGCAAGAGCATAGCCATTGAGAGTTGCCGCTGTATTTTGTTATAAGTGAAATCTAATATGAACACCATTTTTAGTTCTATTCTCTGCATAAGCTGAAACGTCAAAATGAAAAAATTGGATAATTATTATAAAAATCGAAAGAATTAAGTGAGATACAATACCAAATGTCTGACATAATTTTTTATAATAATGATTTGCATATGTATTGTTATTATTTTTTTGTTCTATATTTATCGACTCTTTTGGGTATCTATCTTGGTTTAATCTTACTTGTAATTTCTGTATGCGCGAATTAGCTGAATTATTACCTGAAACTCAGAATTTAGGAGTGTTTATTGTGTATGAATTTGCTGCTTCTTTATATTTAACCCCCTACTAGGGGGTGCAGTGCAATTCAGCCCCCTCCTTTATTTTTACTGGCGTGTTTTAAATATAAGACTTAGCGACATGAGGTTCACGGACTTTTCTTATTATTACTCTCTGCAACTTTTAAAAACATTTTTTTTACAAATTTTTTTGAATATTTTTATTTTGTGCAACGATTTTTAAAATACCGCAATTAATTTTTTTTAAATAACAATAATTTTTTTAAATTTATAAATTTATAAATAAGAGATCTCAATTGTAATATACAGAAGATAATATGGACATAAACATAAACATAAAATCATTTTATACATATAAAATAATTTCAATCACAATATTATCAATATTTTTTTAAATTTCTACTCATACAAAACATTTTTTATTTCATACTATTATTATTTTTTAACAGGAGCAAGTCTAAAATACTTTGGTTCACCTACATACAACATTTTAAAGCTTTATCTAAACAGGCGGGCGAACCCCCTCCCCGGTTCTCGTTTCTGAGTGCGTCAAATAACCCGGGTAGCAGGGGTTAAATACTACTAGAATATATCGCGGAGTATATGAAGTATTAAAAATTTGCCATTCGCATTTTTGTTAATTGATCGTTGCATTGAATGTGTTTCTTTTAAGATATGTGAATTTAATATCTTTATTTGGAGTTTTGAGTAATTTGCTTTCTACTTCAATTGAGGGTGTAATTTATGGGATATGAAGTTCAAATTTTATGAGGGCTAATTTTGCATTAGAATTGGCGACTCCATAAAATATTTTAGTGTCATTATTTTTTTCACGTTATAGTAAGTTAGTAGGGCAAATTAATAGTAACTTTCTTATGGTCAAGATAACCGAAAAAAGAATAAAGGGTCCAATCGATAGTAATACTATATCTTTGTTCTCCTGCTACTACTCCTACTATTACGTTATTATTGTATACATTTATTCTTTCTGTAAACCTTGTATTTAGAGATCTACTATTTAAACGTGAAATAGAACCATCATATTCTGTTTTTGTAGGAGCCACAACTGCAGATTGTGATGGTTCAGGCACTGCATCCCTATTACCCTTATCTGGAATCCAGACACTTATTTTATTATAATATTTGGGATATACAACGCTTTTTAGCATACTATCAAAAGTACCTGATTCAGAAATATTTTCTATTTGGATACTACCTGCTCTTAAAGTCATTGTTTGTAATAATCTTGGGAAGAAGTTATGCTCTAAAATAATAGAATTTGCTGAGAAAGCATTACCGGCTTGGTTACTAATCTGAAGTTCACATCTAATAAAAGTTTGAAAGGAGAGGAAAAGAAACAATATTATTAATTTCAAATGTAATTATTTCACCTCCAACATTTATATTTCTAGCACAAGAAGTAGATGGAGAAACTAATAAATTTTCTTGCTTTTTTCTATTATAATAATATTCATTTGGTTTATAAACTTTAAAAATCGATTCATCAATTGTTTCTGCCATGATTAAATTGTTCTCTTTTTTTAGTTATAAACTTAATATTTTTTAAAACCAGATTGCATATTTTTTACGAATATTAGACGGAATTACTAGCTGTTGTTTTACTTTATCTTCGATTTGTTTATGTTTTTGTTCTTTTAAAAGCTGTTCTTGTTTCAGTTCCTTAGATTTTTAATTGCATCTGTAATACTATTAGCACAAGAAGCTACAGCTCCGACACCTTTTGCAACGAATGAAATTAGACCTCCATTTTTAGTTACAAAAACTGATACCAGTAACTACTTCTGCTAAACCTTCTCCTGTTTTCTTCCTTTGAAAGTTATTTTTTTCGTCAAACGATAGGCATTTTGATTTCTTAAAAATATATATATAAAATGTGAATTTGTCAATTTTCCAAAAATACATTTTTTTTAGAATTTCCCTTTGTCAATTTGTCGAGTAGTTTACAATTTATCCCCCCCCCCCCTCCTGCCTTTTTAAAACCAAATTAACAAGTTCTCAAAAAAGTAGTCGAAAAATAATGAAAAAAGGTATAAAATATAGAAATTTTAATTGAAAAAAATAAGCACTTTTGTTTCAAAATAAGCGCGAAAATGGTTCAAAACTGCACTTTGAAAAAAGTGAAAAATTGAAAAAAAAAAACGCTGGGAGGGGGGAGTAAATTGTATTCTACATACTTGTTGTTGTGAAGTAGGTTAACATTATATTAATTAATACATTGATGACTTTAGTTTGATTATTGTGATATACTTACTAACAAAGTTAGTATATAAGATGGAGATAGCAATGTGCAAGGAAAAAATGCATTTTATAAATATGGTTATTATTACATATTATGAAAATTAAATATTAACCTTTTCCCGATGGGTGTATCAACGTATATGGTAGTAAAACACAATAGCCAATCATAATAGACTAACTAACAAATTTGTTGCCGGGTTCGATTTAAAATTTTATATAGCCGTATTTGCAAGGTAACTTTATCAGCCGGCAATACTGTCGTTAAAAGGTTAAAATTAGTTATTTAAAAATATAGTAAACAACAAATGGTTAAATAAATTGTAATATTGAGTTAAATGTTGCCCTGTATTGAGATTAAAGGCTTTAGTTGGACATTTCTCCATTTAAATAACCTGTTAGACTTTTATTTAAGACTATCCACTTTAACATGTTATATTACAAAATGAGTACTGCAGTAGTGGAAAAGGTTATTTTTTAATCCAGTATGTTATCTGGTTTTGAGAGTATTGGTAGCAGCAGCTATTACTAAAATGAGTACAATTATGAGTATCGTGGTTGAAGGCTATAATTGTTTAAAATTCAGCTTTTGTTAATAATTAATATAATATGGATATCCTTATAAATTCTACTAATGGTCAAAGGATATTCCAATTTTTATTCAACACTATTCTTGGTTTTTAAATGAAAAATGGATATTCATCAGGGGATAGGGGCTTACACCAATCTGTAATACCTATCTTTAAAAATACATAAAATGATACCTATAGTGTTAATATGTAAAATACCGGTGAAATGTTTTAAAAGTGACATATTCACATATATGTCACTGATATATATATATATATACACTTTAACATATCCACATATCCATATATCCCTTTCAACATATCCACATATCCATATATCCTTTTCAACATATCCACATAATTCACATCAGGACCGGCGTTGTCCATTTTTGGTTGGGGGTGGGGTGATGTAAAAAAGCACCTCATAAATGCAACTATAATGTAAGTATGTTAATGTATTGTACATACATAGAACTTCGAAAAATTTATAGCAAATAACATTTAATGAATTATGTCTCTAATTTTTATAATAAACATTTATCTATTAGAATATATAGATTAAGGTAATATAGACAAATCTTCGAGGAATGAATTCATATTTACAAAGAAATTTTAAACACTTAATGGATGAATTACATAATAATACAAAACACTTTGACAGATAATGTACCTACATAACATAAGTGTACACTCAGACAACAAGATGACATTTGCTTGATTATTTCATTAATTATATAACACATTATGTATTATGTGTATATATTATACTACTATTATGCTCGTATAATTACTTGTACATATATATAACTACTATACATTAAATGGAAATTAATAAAGAAAGTATAACCAATAATTGAGATGGCTATAACGGTTTCCTAATGGGATTCGTAATGTATAGTTAATAATAAGAATACATAACAAATTGGTGGTGCGCATGAAAACAGATCAGAATTGACGTTTAATAGAAGCAGTCACGTGAATAAATTAAGACTTATGAAAAATAGGCAAATTTTGTATATCTGGCGTCCAGACTTTTGAACAAAATCTTTGTCTACATGTGT
The DNA here is from genome assembly GCA_036023295.1 of Invenusta paracnida. Classification (NCBI taxonomy): domain Eukaryota; kingdom Metazoa; phylum Platyhelminthes; order Proseriata; family Coelogynoporidae; genus Invenusta; species Invenusta paracnida. The sequence continues at coordinate 17,628 of JAYRBW010106313.1, forward strand.
TAGATTGAGAAATAGATATCTTTTTCGCAGAAAATATGGATCGTATAGATATAAAAGACCTCCCGAAACTAGCTTTCTTGGTGTTGTCCTCTTTTTCAGCCAGAAAGTGTTCGGAAAATACTTGTAGTTGAAGGAGAAGCAGCAAGGAATCAAAGTAATCGTCAAAGAAATCAGTAACTGCCTTCAGCTCCTCCGCATCTTCAATGTTTTCACCGTTTGCTGCAAACAGAAGAAGAGTTTCGCACTTGATGTATGTGTTGTAATCTGCCTGATCAAATCGCTGCTTATAATGCACCCTTAAGTCTAATGCTTCGAAGTAAAAACGCAAAAATAAATCTTATGACGTATTTGAAATTTCTGTGGCAGCTAAACTAGACTCAAACCTAGCAGGAATTTTTCGTTTTCGAGAAAGAGATGGTAGTTCTAGATTTGCATTTTTGCTGGCTTCTGTGGTCATCTTTTCCCAGAAAGTATCATACGCCTGACAACTGCGAATGGTTGAAAGGGTATGTACGATCATCCTGGCAATTTCTTGGCCTTCTGCAGCTGATAAGGACGGAGTCTGTAATGCCATGCTCAGGTTGTCCTACATAGAAAATAAATTCATGCCAAGATTAACACCAAAGAAAAATTGAAATTGCTTCACTTGTGCCTGCACTCCTAATAAACGGACTCTCATTTTAGTGTCCTTGCAATTGTCAGCTGACCAATTCCACAACTCTTGTAATGCTTCATAGTTTTTTAGTATACTTTCCAGTGTTTTACCTTTCACAGTCCAACGTATGGGACATAATGTACTCTAATATGTGAAGGTGCCTCATCTGAGTCCGTTTGTTCAAGAATACTATTTAACTTGGACTCTCGTTTGGAGGAAAATTTGACTAGCTTCGTAATTTCTAGAGCTGTGGCCAAAGCCTTCAAGGAAATATAGTATTTTTGACACATATTTCTATTTCTATTAAAGACTAGGGCAATATTCGAGAAAATGCGGTATTCTGAAATTAAGGGCACAAGGGCGAAATTGATGGGCCTGGCACTCCCATGTACATATCCATCTCGACATATCTATATATTTCTATATCCTTTTCTATTTTACATATTAACATGAGTAGTAGGGTAGGAGGAGCACGATCACAATTGCGTGGGCGGGAGGGGGGGGGCTGAGTCATGCTCAGATGCACTTT